>PVJI01008184.1:0-72888 GCA_004026765.1 Micronycteris hirsuta
ACACCTCACCTTGAGGCAGATCATTTTACTTGTACCTTAATTTTTTAATAGAAAATATAAAAACCATTCGATGAGACACAAATTTATAATATGCCTGCAGTAAGGGTAGCTACATTCGGTATTATTTCTATCTGAAATATCTGGATGATTGTTTGCAATAGTTACTAAAAATCTCATCTACATTTATCCACGCATGCCTACAGTCCTTTCTGAGCTTGAGAAAACATACGCAAATATAGATCTATGAAAATGAGGTTAAATAGAAAACGATGAAGTAGCACAATTAAGCCTACTTGGAATAAAGGGAATAAAGAGATATATTTATGACTTAGAGAAACCCTGATCTAAATTCTAAAAGAAATTTAAAGAGTAAGGTCTTAGTGAATAAATCTGAGAGCCAGCTACATCCTTTTACCAAGAGTCCTAAAAAAAGGTTTCTTTCTTAAAGTTCACCTTCATTTCCAATGTTATGCCGGGACTCCAAGGGTAACCAACCAACCAACCAACCACACCTGTGGCCTTTGAGGACAATGGTGCCATGATTTAAGGCACTGCCACCAGCAGTTCTACAGAAGAGGAAATACTTGGATAACGAACTTACAAAATGTGTGTGTACTCCCTGTCTGGACTTTACTCAGTGTCACCCCAGCTTCTTAGGCTCTCGCTACAGTCACTGCTGTCCCCATTTTTATCCCTATTGCCTTGTTCATATCCCCCGTGATATTCGGAATGGCAGCACAGGGAGGGACAGGAAAAGATTTCCCGGCCTGTCGGTGAGAACCAGGAGTTTGCCATTTGGCCCCATTAAGGAGAAGTGTCTAATAAAATCATCAAGAGGGATTAGCCGAGCTTTACTTAAGGGGGACTTCAGGCATCTGTAAAAGGCACGTCTTCCATTGTTTACCAAGTTGCTCTCATATTACCTGGCGGGTCTTCCTCGGGGCTGGCTGTGTACGTCTTTTTTCCCTTCTCTTTTTTTTTGTCTTTTCCATGTGGGGTTGTATCAATAAGTCTCCTCATAAAATTAGCTATAGCAATTGATATCATTTTAAACAGGGATTCAAAAGAGAAAAATATTGATCTTATCTGAGGAGGTTTGGCTCCATTTGCTTTTGGTTTTGAGAAGGTTACACTCACATCAAACAAACAAACAATATTGCTCTATTTTCTGTTACCCTTCCCCAGAGAAAGAGGTCATGCGTATCCAAAACTCTTAACTCAAGAAAAGGGACTCTACAGGAATTTCTTTTGTAAGTTAAATGGATGGAAAATTAAACGGTCACCTAGGAAATTATGACCAAAAAGCCATTTTCAATTTTCTCAGGCCTCCTTCCCCTTTCAGCTCCCGCCAGCCGCTTTCCGCAGCAGCAGATGGACAGAGCACGCAGCCCGCAGCCCCTTCCCGTGACGGCCCTACTCTCCCTCTGTTAGTAAATAGATTTACACATTCTCCAATCTCCACACATCTTTCTGCCGAATAATTAAAAGCAGGATGATTAGTTTATTGAGTGGAAAGGAGGAACTTTTTTATTGAGGTCCCTCCACGATTTTATCAGGGCCAGCACTTTTACGGCTGCCAGGAGGGCGCAGCCATCCAATTTTTCTTATCTGCCTGATTAATACAAACGCTGTTTCAGGACGCATTAATTAACAGATACAAATCTACGTTCTCATGGAAGGATCAATACGGAGAAGAAAAGAGGCATCAATGTGAATTTAGTGCTGATGATGGAGAAGGGCCGCTATCGACATTTACGTGCACGGAAACTTGAAAGTTGCTCAGGCCCCTTTGTCCCTGCGATTTACAGATGAACAATTTTTCAGCCATAACAGTGTCTCACACATTTCTTTGGGGTTTCATTAACCAAAAAACAAAAAAAGGGGGGGGTGCAATAAAAGTTCTATTTTTTTTTTTGTGTGTGTGAATCCTGCAATTTGTTTCTTCTATGCTGGTGGCTTTCGGTGGGTGGGTAGGTGGGTGGGTGTGTGTCTCTGTCTGTGTGTGTGTGTGTGTGTGTGTATTCTTACTATAAACCTAAATTTTGCCCTCTCCCCTTTTACTACTTAATAAAAAAAAAAGAAGGGAAAAAGTGCAGAGAGGTTCTACTTTTGGGGGGGATCAGGGAGGATGGGAAGATGGATAGGACATAAAAGGTTGGACAAGTTCGCTTGCTTGCTGTCTTGAAGTCCATTTCAGCTGATTAAGGAGGTGCAATTTTGCAAAATAATAGGGAAAACAACAATCCACACTTTACATAACAGAAATACAAGCCTGGACTTTTCTCTCTTCTTGGTCTAGAAACAGCTGAATCTCAACATGTTAACCCTTTCCTAGCTCACCTCGGCAGCTGAGAAGCTTGCAGAAAGCGCTCTGCAGACCAAACGCCCAGGTGACCATCCACTGTGAGAGGGTGGTTCTCACCTGATCACCAAGGAAGCTGAACACATAACAGATTATATTTTCACTCCACGAAGTTCACCTACCTGCCCTTTAGGGGTGCTAGCTACATTTTATGTACAAACAGACACCTGGGTACAATACCACTTTTATCAGTAGATCTGAGCAAAGGATAAAAACTTAAAGGGTCTAACTGCAAACCCCACGTTTCAATATACGCAGTCGAAGGAACTTGGCAAACACACGGAGGCTCTGTTGGCACCCACACCCTGGCCCCTGACGGTCATTGTGCTTCACCAGCATCCAGGGGTGTTTTACAGCGACTGGGCTAGAAGTTAGAGGTCCTAACCTTCTAGAACATTTAGCTCTCTTTGGAGAGAAAACTCTTTCCCGGGTGAAATAAAATATGCTTTGCCGTGGTGTCATTTGAACGTCACGTTTTGTACATGCCGGGATCTTAATCTTTGGTGTGTGACAGGTTATAGTTTTAAATGTTCTGCTGTATTACAGCTTCTTAAAATACACTGATACCATGGCCCATTTTTTTCTTCCCCCACTGCAGCCCATTCCGTGCATGTCGCTGATGACTCTGATCTCCCTTCATCTCTGTCCTGGAGTCTTGCCATTTAATGTATCTCGGGCATTTCGCTGGCAGAATGGCTCTCTACCTTGACCCGCAGTTAAATAGTGTGTTTATCTGCGATACAGTGCACTCCAAATACAGCAGATGACAGTCGGGAATAACATCATTTGGGAGGATTGAAAAGCTGCTCGAGAGGCAGGTACCCCTGAAGTAATAGGCTTGAAGAAAGTATGTTTTGTGCCAACCCTCTTGCCTCTGTCTCCTGGAAACTTCGGAGGATGACAGTGATGCCCTGGGCACTTGTCACGTACTTTTTTTTCCCCTCTTAGCCTGGCAAACGGATGCACTTTGCAGTCAACTTACAAAAAAAGGCTAAGCAGTTGAAAGTGTGAAGGGCAAAGAAAAAGGTCTGACGGCTCGTCTTCAGAAATACACTTTCATTTCAGAAAGCATAAATGTTTATTCCCTGAACTGAGTGTTGACAGAAATAGGCTGCGGTGCAATCGTGTGGTTTAACCCCTGCGAGGCGCTTGCTTCCTGGCCGCTCCCCTGAAACAGACAGCGAGCCTCGCCAGGCTTCGGGGTGTCTGTTAATATCAAGCTCATCGTGGCATTGATCCGGCCGCTCGCCCTTTGGGAACGGCAGGTTCCCTGTGCCACCAAAAAACTGACACTTTTCAACAAATAGCGTATCATGCTAGAATCATGATGATGCCATCATGACTCACTAGGACACAAACGAAATTCATGGAGAGAAAATGATTTAGCAACATGGCAAAAGGGAGCTGCTTTCTCTCTCATGCAAATAAACCTAGTGTTTTCAGGAGCTGGAGGGAAAAAGAATGGCAACGGCGTGAAGATTCTGTCTCTGCTACCAAGGGATGCAGAGATGCATAACCCTGGTTAGAGAGGAACTTACTCTGCTTTCAAGCCAGTGGATTTTCCCACATGAGCAGACATACGTTCTAAGATTCACAAAATCCATAGCTCTGGGGCCTGTAGTGTGCATGTCTACATGTATGTGCAGGCATGTGCACAGGCACTACATATATGAATGGCTCTTTCTGTTTTTCTTCTTACAGACATGGACTTCACAGACTAGATCTCCAAAGAGGCCAGAGTTAAGGAGCTACAAAGGTCAAGTGCAAAGGTGAGAGCTTGAATATCTACCTGGTGCTATTAGAATCATTTTATTAAAAAATCTTTTTCATAAGGGATGATGATGATTATCTATTAAATTAGGACTTAACATTAGATAGGATACCTACACGGCTACCCTTTGAACCTTTCATTCTTTTGTATTTGAATAAGAACATGTAAGAATCACTGACAACAATGGGACAGCTCCCTTTCTTGCTAATCACATGCTTTAACATTTGTCGATTCCTTAAGAAATCTGTTTTTATACTTCAAGCGGGGTTCCCAGAGATTTTGTGGCATCATTATTTTTAAGTAGTGGTTTCACAGGATAAGCATGAAAAACTGAAAGACGCAACTCTGATTCAAAATTTACTTAATATTTACGTGGTAGAGTTGACCACCATCTATGGAATTCAGCAAACGAGTTGGGGATTGGTGGTGACAAATTCAAACAGGGAGCATAGAATTGTAAAGGTGACGGCTACTAGTCTGAGACAGAATCCTCACTCCTTAAAAAAAGTATGTATCAATTGTAAAGAGAGCGAGAAGGGAGAGAGAGAGAGAGAAAGAGTGAGTTTTGGTTGATTCTTGTATGTGCCCTGACCAGGGATTGAACCTGCAACCTTAGTATATCAGGATGGCACTCTAACCAATGGCACTACCCGGCCAGGGCGAGCATTATCACTCTTAGCTGAGTTTGCAGGTGCCCCTAGCAGGCGAGTTTACAATCTGCCTACTTATGGGCACAGAAATGGAAACCATGTCCCAGTGGCACTGGGAAAATACTTTATTTAGCGACTGCCCCTTGTCTCTCAGCACAGCTTGCTAGAGAAGTTAAAAGTGTAACAGCAGCTAAAAAAAGGTATTCTCTAGTGGCAACACAGGAATGTCTCAAAATGATGACAGGGGTTTTTTGTTTGTTTGTTTCTGTGAGTGGGCAGTGTTTAACTGCCAGCCGCCTTCGGAATAAAGGCCTGGATATAGGGCAGCTGAATGCAAAATGAGAACACAGCGACTACGTTCGTGGTGTGTGCAGTTTCTGCTGCAAATCTCCCTTCCCTGCCACTCCCGAATGACTACAGAGGACCTGAAATAATGTCCTTAGCTTTTCCCAAGCTCTCTCTCACTTGACCCCAACTTAACTTCTTCCACCCTTTCATCTAAGCCAAGAAGAAAGAAAAAAATGTTGGGAGATAGGAGGCTGAGCTGCTTTAAAGGATGGAGACCCAGTGACTTTTTTTTCCTACAACCTTTATTTTTTGCTAGCTGAAAACAAGAAAGTTCCGCCCGGAAAGATCACCTTTTTTGATGTGACTAAAACCTGACCACCAAAACAAAAAAGTAAGGCAGTGCTGTAAAATATAGGACTCTAAAAAAAATATCTTAGAACAGGGCATTTCCAGGCTGTCTTCACAATGAGATGGATGCTGAGGTGGGAGAGGTATTGTTTTAGAAGCCATATTTCTGATTGGGAAGAAAAAGAACATGTCTTTGAATCTGGCTTTCTCTACGCAATCATTGATAAGAACAGGTCAAGAAATACCATAGATGTCACAGGGCACTGACCAGTGGTCCAAGGGAAGCCACTCTAGCCTACATCAGCTATGTGAGCCCTGTCCCCTTCAGGAAATACCCAAGAAGTCTCCATCAAATGTAGCCTGATCCTTGATTTGAAATTCAAGGCTCCAAAAGAAATGCATGCTGACTCTATCTTGAACTTTGGGGATTTGTAAATTGACATTTCTGTAGACATTTAAAGAGTCAGCGGGAAGCATTTAATGTCCAATACCCAAAACCTAAGGCTTTGCTGTCATTGAGTGACACAGGAGGGAAGAGGCTGAAGTGGGGGACAGGGAGCTCGAGGCCTGGAGGTCTGGGGTCTTGTTTCACAGTGTTATAGCCGGTGGTGTTAACCGGGCCCCCGTTGGGGTTGAACTGTGTCTCTCCAAAGATTCCGGAGTCCTAACTGCGAGCGCCTGTAAATGTGACTGTATTTGGGAACAGGGTCTTTGAAGATGACGCAGCTAAGATGAGGCCATTAGGGTGAGTCCTAACCTAACACGACTGTAACTTTATAAAAAGGGGACATTCAACAGGAAACATACAAACTGAGGGAAAACGATGTGAAGACACACAGGGAGAATGCCATCTACAAGCCAGGGGGTGTTAGAGGCTACGGGAAGCTAGGAGACAAGCCGGGAGCAGATTCTCCCTCATGGCCTTCATGAGGAGCCCACCCTGGTCTCAGACTCCCAGCCTCCAGAACTGTGAAACTAGACTCTCTGATATTCAGGCCACCCAGGCAGTGGTGAGACTTTGTTATGGCATCCTCAGTGAGCTGACACATGCTCGCAGTTCCTCTTCACCTGACACCTCTGAAGGATCTTCTGTTCCCAAGCCTGATTCAGAGTCACGAACTGAGAGCCGCGTACATGAAGCGCAAGGCTGCGTGGGACCCAGAGCCTCAAAGACCGCTGCACTGGGAGTGAGATCGCCCAGCACCGGGGGCTACCTTTGCCACCACGGAACTGCGTGACTCTGAGAAAGGACTCATTTTCTCTGGTTCCTGATTTCTCATCTGTGTAAAGAGAAGGTAGGGAACATGTTCCCAAAGGTTTGGTCCAGGCTGACATTATCAGGTTTCCAGCGGCATCCCTGTAACCAGATTCGAATCAGCTGCATTTAGTGCATCTATGGTAAGTGAAGGGCTGTGCAGAACTATAGAACACGCAAGGTGAGCGGGATAGAACCCTTGCCCTCTACGATTCCCAGTACAGGACAGGAGATCAGGCCACAGTGCGGAAGAAAGCGTTAGGCGCCACAGAGAATGAACGATGCGTATGCACATGCAGAGGAGGGAAGATCGCCACTAGGTTGTACATGTCCTTCTAAATGCGTCTTTCCATCACTTTCTCTGCATCCCCCACACCACAGTTTTGGTTCAGGCCTCCTTCATCTGTTTGGGGATAAAGGAATACCAAAATCTTTATATCTGGTATTTCCCTATTCTTTCCCGCTTGTGGCTTTTCACACTTTGGTTAACTATGAAATAGAAGAATGCCATCTGCTAATCCAAATGCTTTCTTCCTTCCACTGCTTCTCAAGGACAAAACTGAGACTCTCCAGCACAATATGGAACTTCTTTCACTATTTTGCCCTCTTCTCCTTTTCCTGCCACATCTCCTGAGAAATCTCCCCTGGTAACTTCTCTGTAGATGGTCTAACATGCTGAAAAGTGAGCTCCTTATCTCAACCCCAGTGTCAAAAACTCAGGGTTCCCAAACTTCCTGGATGCATAGCCATCCACCCCGTCCCGCCCCTGGTTTTCCAGAGATCTCTCGCCAGTTCTTCTCTTTTATGTTTCTGGAACCAACTGGAAACACCTTCCTTTCCATTCTTACTGCCATTATTGTTGTCCCCAGGCAGCAGCTGGGGAGATTCACAGTTGTAAGTTGGAAAATACAAAAGTGGAGCTCAAGGGAAAGACATAAGCGAGTACAGGAGTAATGTGATGTTCTGCCACCCAGCAGATCTGTCTACATCCTTCTCAGGGGGTGGCCATGTTGCTGAGCTCTTAGCAGTAGAGATCGCCTCTTCCTTGTTTTTCCTGTGTCCCCAGCATACGCGTCCTGCCACATGGCAGATTCTCAGTCAATCTGAGCCAAAGGAATGAATGACAAATTCCTTAATGCACTGCCCGGCTTTCAAAAAGAACGAGGGACAACCACTATGGACAACGGTATGGAGGTTCCTCAAAATATTAAGAAGAGAGTTACCATAGGACCCAGCAATCCCTCTTCTGGGTATCTTCCAGAAAAATTTGAAAGCATTTCGTTGCAAAGATATATACACCCCTGTGTTCACTGCAGCCTTATTCACAGTGGCCAAGACACAGAAACAACCAAGGCGACCTTCACAAGATGACTGGATAAAGATGTGGTAGACATATACTACGGGATATATATACACTACTCGGCCATAAGAAGAGACAAAACACTGCCATTTGTGACAACATGGATGGACCTCGAGAGTATTATGCTAAGTGTAACAACAGTGTGAAAAGGCTAAGAACCATGTGATTTTACTCACATATGGGATATGAAACTGAAACTCATTGACATAGACAACAATATGGTGGTTACCAGAGGGAAAGGGATGGAGTGTAGTAAAGGGTAAAGAGGACAAATTCTCCTACATGGTGACATAAGATGATTTGATTTGGGTAGTGGGCATGCAATGAAATATACAGATCATGTATCATAAAAATGTACACTTAAACCTTTATAATCTTCTTAACCAATGTCATTCCAATACATTTACTTAAAAAATAAATTCATGCTAAGTATATTTTAAAAAATGAAGAGAGTATTCCAAATATCAGTCTCTTTATAAACAAAAAGATTTCTGAATATATACAAAGAAGTCGCCTAATTTTTCATCATTCATAAAGTGTTCAAGTACCCATTGTATGTAATGTTCTTTGCTTGTGAGTGCCTATCTAGTTATAGAGTTTCCCTTGGAGCCATTTAAATTTTGATAAACTCCTGCCTAAATTTCTCAACCTCAGCCTGTTCCTTTTTAATTTGAAATTAAAGTGGACATTTTAATCATATGGCCTGTTTTCTCTTATATTTACAAATAGCCATTTATAGCAGGGCTCATGATAAGGTCACATGATTTCTTATTACTTTCAAGTATCTGCAATTAAATCCTCTAGTTTATTCTAGGTGTATAATTATTTGACAATGTGTAAATTTAATTTCGGCAGCCAGGATTTTAAACCTCTGAAATCCTAATCTAGCCTGGTCAGGAATGAAAACAAATGTTTATTGCTTTTTCCTACCCGCTGGAATCAAAAACTGTATGTCTGCTTTTATTTACATGGACTCTTAGGAGATTTCAATTTTAGGTTTTGTGAAGCCCAAGGAACTGGTAAAGATGCTTTCTGCACTTTAAACAAAAATGGCAAGTAGACTGAGAACCTCTCGGTTTCTATCATGATGGGTTCTTCCCCCTGAATCAAACAGAGCAGAAAGAAGGCAAAGCAATTAAAAATGCATTCACACGGCCTCTCCCACTCAGTCCATTTTAGGACAATAGATTGTGTTGCTGAGTGTTTCCCGGTAAGTAAACACTCACTTGTCAGAAGTACTGGTGACATGACAGCCACTGAGCCGCACGCAGGGAGGGAGGTGACGTCCCCTTCCACAGCAGCAAATCAGACATTACAAACAAGGAAGATGGTGCTTGTTGGTTATGACCTTTCACTGTGTCTGCACGAGAAGGTGTTAATGTAATTTAAATGCCACTTAGACACGTTTCAGGTTATCAATCGGGGCTGTATATCCACCCCTGTGGAACCCTTGGGGACGAGAACCGCTTCCACCTGCTGCAGGAGCAAGCAGAGCGGGAGAGAGCCCTGCGCTGAGGGCTGGGCACAGCAAGGAGGGCGCATGTCAGTTTAAAAACCGTCACGTCGGGCCTCGTGGAAACCATGCTGGAGACCAAATGATTTGTAATAAGTTGGGTAGTAAGTTCACATTATTTTTAGCATGTGCTTTGTTTTTCTCTTATTTGAGCATACCTAGCTGAGAGTTTGAACTAATGAGCAAACAAATAAGGTATATTGGGCATCGTAATTTTTCATTTAAAATAGAGATATGGGGAGAAACACAAGGAGGTGTATTTTGCTAATATAAATTTTAGAATCAAATATACGTTTTTTATCATACAAAAGGTTAATAAACCAATAAATTAGTATTAAAACATGTCATTTGTCAGACTTCAGCAAGAGAGAGCTATGCCTTCAATAAACTTTTTAGCTATTGGAGGAGTCCCAACTGTAATTTTTATTAGCTTTCTTAAACAACAAATTATTGGCATTTTAAACTTCCCTTTATATCTCTAACACTTGATATTTTCACTGAGTTTCTGACCCAAAAATATTTTTAAAATTAAAAATGTATTTTTGTGAATTTTTCTTTTGCCCACACGTGAAGTTTAATAACTTTTTTGAAAAGATGAAAATGCTTCTCTTGGGAACATTCAACCATTAAAGAAAATCTATAAATAGTAAGTCAGCCGTGGCTGCTTTCTTTCTGTTATACGTGTCCCAACATAACATTCTGATACGGAAGAATCTAAAAGAACATTCCACCCACTGGATGAGTTAGAAATAAGCCATAGTGTGTTACAAAATATATGTATATACATATATACACATATATGTATAAGTATATGTAATGTATAAAATTTACAGAGTTAGCACAAAAGAGAAAATTAGAAGGAGAAGAGGACTAAACCCTCAAATCCACCCCAAATCTGATTTGAGAATAAACGCTGTCCATCCAAGAGAGGTGGAAGTTCTGAGTTCCTCCCAATGTATCTGCTTGCATGGATGAAGGCAAAGCTTCTGGCATTAAGGTCAGAGAGTCTTATGAAATGAATGTTTCTGTCATCATTTTCCCATTTGTGAGGGCCGCAGCTACACACGCAAGGGCACAATGATGTTGGCATTGTGAACACCTGAGTAATTTCATGAATTCACCTAAAAATTGGAAATTTTATTTCTGCTTCCAATTACGGAAGAATGGAGCATGCTGGTCTCCTGGGGAGCTCTCCCAGACAGGCCCAGGAATTGATGCTATCTGGGATCTCTAAGAGACAATCGCTTATAATTCCTGTATTAATTTTAAACAACATGCCTTCAAATCTTTTCAAATTTACCTAATTGGTCCCTTGGTATAGAAACACAAATTCCAACAAGAACACTAATTATTAGAGACTTGGTGTCTTTGGTGTTAATATTTATATCCCCCCTTCTTTCACTTGTACTAGTTCCAAATAAAGCAAGAAAAAAAAATAAAGAAAATCCTTCAGGTGAGCTTTACTTGACTTTCTTGAAAAGAAAGACATTATAACTCAGTGTCTCCAACATATGGCCCAGAAGGAGGAGAGGTAGAAAAAAAATCAGGTCTTCAGCATAAATGCAAGTTAAAGGATTTATAGCACAGGCCATTAAAAACAAAGTGTCATATGTATTCATGAAAGGACGTAGAAGAAATATGTTATCCATGAGATGCATGCCACGTATGAAATTATAGCACACTGACCCTGAAACTTCACATTCAAATAATATTGGAAATCCTCATTGCCTGTGCATAAAGACTTGGGCATAATTTGTGCTCAGGACAGCGTCTCTGAATTCTTGGCCCTGAGAGTTCTGTTTCAAGTCAGCCTCCTGCACTATTTTTCTCTGTGGCTAATGAAGATCTGTTTACGAATATTTACTCCCAAGTTCACGGCTGGTGTTTGCTGGCTCAAGCAGAGCTAAGCCATTACGGCTTGGCATCCGTTCCACGGGGGGAGGCTAGCAGTTATTTTACTGTCAACAGAGACAACCCCTTCGATAGCTCTCTGCCTCCCCTTCTTTCTCTCTACACTGCCCCTGATTTGGATAACGGGCCAAGTTCAAATGAAACAAAAGCAAAAACATGAACCAACACAGCTCTTGGAACTCCTCCACCACATGGATGCAGAATTGTTATCAGCCGTAAAAGGCTGCCTGACGTTACCATGCACTGCAGATCTCTGCGACACAAACCAAACCTGTGCCTCTTCTAATAACTCTTGTGAGATGCTCGTCCACTCAAAGGGAGCACGCGAGAGGGAAGCGCGGCTGCGCTAAGAAAGCCCTTAGGCTGTGATACCTCCCTGAATGAACACACAAGCACCCACAGCACTGCCTGCTCTCCCCGCTTTGATCTTCAGGAAAGCATATTTATCCTTGTAACCCACCTATCCTCTTGGCTGTGACCGGTCCCTTTCACGGATGCAGGAAATCCTTCACCAGGTTAATTTAAGGAAATAAGCCAAGAAAAATACAAGGGTGACCTCCCAGGGATGAATCTATTCGGAAGTTGCACTGTTTCCTTACTCGATTTGGGTAGCATTCACATGACTTAGAGACTCTTAATGTCTGCAAGAGTCCAAAATAAAAGGGGGGAAAAAGGAGGGGGGGAAAAAAAACCCCTGCTTGATTCTAATACACCTAATTAGCCATTGGCAGACTCTTAATTGCATACATTAGGATGATTCCATAGTGGAGATTAATTCTAAATATACCCAAGCAGCTGGTTAAGATGCTGTGGATTACAGTGTGGACTGTACTTTTCCACTTAATTAGATATCAAAATTAAGCAGCAACAAGCATTTTGACATAACGGGGATCAAGCCGCCGCCTGGTATCCCAGAGCTGCACTAAAGTGACCGCTAAACAGAGCCGCACAGATGGAGAGATATTAAATGCCTCACTGGAAAGTAATTTCAAATAATAAAATATCAATATTTACATTTTAATTACCCCTACTGAGAGCCGCTCTGTCATTTTCACTATTGCCGACGCAGCAAGGGGTCGTGGGATGACATTGCGGCTCTGGCTGCAACGACTGTTTTGTTTCCATTAAAGAATGACAAGTGTTCGGGAGGCAGTGACGCCCGGCACGTGAACAGGAATGACAGCGGATCAGAAAATTCCTATTAAGGGACTAAATGCCTCAACAAGAGAATTCACTCCGCGCAGCCGCTGCTCCTTGAAGCCCTTCACACATTCCAAATTTTCTGCTGAAAGTTTATTATTGGGGATGCCCTAGGGAAGTTTTAGCCTCCCACGGAATGATCAGATCCGTAAAAAACGTTCTATGATGATTGTCAATTTAAAAACAATAACACTTGATGTGAACGAATATCCAGGAGTTATGTGTAAATCACGCCGCTATTAGGGCTTTCTTTTTATCATTTTCTCTTATTGAAATAGACAATACCATTGACAATGTTTCCTGCAAACATATCTATTTCCTATCAAATACACGGATGAAAGCTTGGAGGATGGTTTGGAATCATCGTCGTAAAAAGACTGTCTTTTCATTAGTGTTTTACTGCATGCGGCCATCTCAAACAGAACTTCCTTGGCGTGGAAAATAAAGTCAAGAACGGGTCACGATTTGCATGTGCAAAATGTGCAGACGTGTGTCTGTATACTCTGTGTTTTCCTTTAGCTTCTGTTATTATTGAAAAAGAGCCAATTCCTCACCCAATTTAATTACTCTTTATGGGGTGTGAAGAGGAGATTATGGAAAAAATAAATAAAAGGTATACATCCGAGGTGACATGCTGCATTCACAGGATAATAAATGAAAACAGTAAAGCCTTCCTTTGGGGATGACTGTCAAAACCGCGGCGATCTTGAAAGAATTTTAATGCCTCCAGGTACGAGAGAGTGTATCGGAGAAAGTCCATGGTCAGTCTACTAGAGAGGCCGTTAACGGACCCCCTGTCTCCGAGCCTGCATTTATTTAATGTGTAGAGATGAACAACTATAAAGGTGATAAATGGCTGCAGCAAGGGGCTGAATAGAATTTTTCAAAGAAGAGAAAAAGGAAGTTGGGGAGTTTTATAGGTGCTTAGCGCTCTTCTATTCCCATGTAAAAGAAACATCAGTTTTGAAGTTGGAATAAAAACTTGATAATCGACATGATATACTAATAATGCTTGTTCCCTAACTAGGAGATGTTCCTCTTAGCAAAAAGTACAAGTGCCTGGGAAAGTGTTTCTTCAGCTTCCCTAATGCTTTTAGGACAAGCCAGGTCCCCATTTCTCAGTGACTAGCACCTTTTAATTTCTGAAAGAGCCACGGTTGAAAATCTTAATTAATTGTTCCATACTGCTTCAGGATCATTATGCAATGTAATAAAGGCCGTGTAATTATGAAATTTTACAGCCATTACCAAGGCTGATGGCTCGTATTTCATCCTCAGCTGGCCCCGACGGCTTTTAGGCACTCGGCTCCCTTTTGATGAACTACAGACAGATCTATCAGGCCCAAACAATATCCAGGCGAGGCAGCTGTAATAGCTACCTACAGATGAAGCCATAGATAAAGATAAACTATAAATCTAACACACAAATGCAGGCCCATCGCCTGGGGATGGTGGAGAGAGGACGGGACGCTTGGGGAAGGCATTGCTGCTGCGGAGGCGGCCTCCTGGGCTCGGCTCATTCACTCCGGAAGGGGCTGGATTTCATAAAGGAAGGAGGAACCCAATGGACGTCGTGTTTCTTCTCTGTGTCTCGAAATCAAATGAGGGAAGGAAAGGGTGTCGCGTGCATCCATGAGCACTGTGTTTAATGCGTTATTTACAGGGAAGAAACTACTCAGATAGCCTAGTCTGCCTCAGTGGTAGGGTGGGGAAGCAAAAAAGGTAGATACCAGGGATTTTTTCCCCCTGCACATAGCACTTTTACAGTATCCCAGATATGTACTCTGAAACATATTCGATTATAGCCCACGAGTATCTTTCTTATGGATCTTAACATTTAAAAAAAATAATTCAAGAACCGAAATCACCCATACTGAAATTCAGCCAAGGAAAAGCAAATCATATTCACATGTACAACTGAAGTGTTTGTAGCTCAAAAGTATGCTCACTTCGGAATGTGAAAATTCACGGAGCCTAAGAACCGGTATAACTATGCGTCTTTTTGCGAATTAAGCATTTATGGAGGCGCTTTTACATCTCATGTTAAATGGAGGAGGGCCATCCAGGGGGTGCTACACTGCAGGGAGCAAGTAGTTCAAGTCCGCCTCTGGGACGTGGCGTTGCTTCACAGGGCTGAAGCCCTCGGTCTGCAGGACGGCATCGGCTTCATGCTGGCTCATTTCATGAATACGACCAGCCAGTCTGCGGCGGGCTTATCGGGGAGAAAATGCCCATCTGAGGGTCCATCCAGCCCAGGCTGCGAGCTGAAATGGTGGCACACGCAGGGCAAGAAAGGGAAGTAGCAGGACGCATGTGCACTGGTTTGGAGGTGGAAGGCTTGCCGGGGGTAAAGATGGTGTATGTGTGCATAAGTAGGGAGACGTCATATAAAAAAGGATGTAATACTGGCTTAAGTGCCATGAAGTCTCTGGAAAGCACAGCTTGAAACAGTTCACCGAAAGGACAGACTAAGAGTGTGACCCACTGGTTTTAGCACTCTCTCAGCCACTAACTAGCGGTGTAACCTTGAGCTAGTCACTGAATTGCCAAACAAGGTTGCTGGACTGAATTCACCAGTCCACAGTCCAGTCCAGACTGAATGCCCCAATATCTTTGGCGTGGGAAGAAGTGTGTATCCAAACCAACCTTCCCTACACGAACAGACAGTCTCTCTGCCTGAATCCCTCACCCTAGGCGTGGCTGTCCTGTATTCTGCCAGCGTGACCTCACCTCCCTTTTTGTGGAGACATGGAGAATAATGGATACAACTGCCTCACCCACTTCTGCTTCCTGTACGTACAAGGAACAGTCCCTAACACCTTCCCGCTGGCATCCGAAGGAAAGACATTGCTCCTTCTTCCCAAGGAAGGTCTTGACTATGTCCTCAGTTCCATCTCCTCTGGCCACCTGGACAGTTTTGTCCCATCAGTTTTCAGCTCAGCGCCTCTCTCTTTCTTGTGCCCGTCCATTAATCTCTCCTTCTAAGGTTCTCGTCCTTCACCAACCTATCCTCATATAATCTTCCCGCCACACTCAATAGCAAGCGCTCTGCCTGTGTCTGTCTGTCTGCCTCTCCCTTCTCTCTCACCACCAAAAGTCCTGACTAAATGGCATACTCACACTTCTCTGCTGACATTCATCTGTGGTCCACTGATGTCTGAGTCATGTCTCAGAACTCTATCACATTGCAGTCACCAAAATCACCTAATTGTCAAAGCCAGCGGCCCATCCTCCTTCAGATTCTGTTTCCTCTCTCTGAAATATTTAGCCCATCCTTGCCACGGGCACTTTCAGTAAGTCTGCCTTGGCTTCCTGTCTGCTCCTGCACCTGCCGTCTACTGCTGTGGGTGTAACAAGCCGGTCACACCAGCACACACTTCTCCCCAAAGTCCTAGGTTTTGATGGTTCCAGCTCCCTACGGGCCGTCCCCATCAAAACGCACCATAGGCGACCCACTCAAGGTATCCAAAATTGAACTCATTGTCCCCACAAACTTACTCCGATGTATTCCCTACGGCATCATCACATACTCAACAAGACAGAATCAAACTTTGCAAGTTATCTTTGATTCTTCTCGTATGTCCAATGTTTCCTGTGAAGAATCTGTCAGTTCCACCTCTAAGTTCCAACCCCACCGCCTCACCCAGTCCCTCATGGTTCTCCACCTGAACCAAATGCACGGTTTCAGACACCGCTGTTTTCACGCTCGGAAGAATCGCAACAAAGCCAGGGGGCTCGACAATGCATACATTCCAAAATGGGTGTAATATCTCCGCATTCCGGGCAGAGAAAACATTTTACAGACGATTCATTACACTTACTTTTCACTTACTACACATTTTAGGTTAGAACACAGAGGTGGAGCATCAGGCTGCAATGAAGACTGGCAGCCATAGACGAAGGGCCTGATTTACTGTGCTGACGGGTCTGTCTGCTACGTCACAAAAGAGGTGCTCGGATCTGCACAAAAAGTGTGACCTCGTAAGAACCAGTGGTTTGTGTCCATCTCCCGCCGCTTTAAAATAACAACACGTTTCAAACCTTTCATCTCTAAGTTCAATCTCAGGATAAACATATTCAGGTAACCCTGCATTTAAAAATCGACAGCACAGGGACAGATGTAACATGACTATGTGCTACATTCAGTTTCAGCTTCGCCAAGTTCAAGGCCTAGAAAGTAGTCGAGTGATGGAACTACAGGAGAAGCGGTAGCTAGAAGTAAAGGCGTCGTCAAAGCCAATTACATCCCAATATGAACCTTTCTTTATTCCTGTGCTTTTACAGAGGTATATTCCTTAGGCAGAATAATTCCTGCGATGCTTGATTAGGATTTTTTGCCACTTAAAATTCAACGGTTGAGTAAGTTCTTTAAAAAAAAAAATCAAAGAATCTGCTTTCCTCTTCCTATTCAAAACGGGCAGTTTTTCAAGAGGTTCCTTTATAACCCAGGAAGATGGCATTACTTGTGCGGGAAGGAGACGCGGGTTCCTTTTGGAGGCAGTCAGCACTCATAAAAAAGATATGGTTCAGTGTGTTAGCTATTCTTCCGAGTTTTATTAATTAGGCGGAAAGCCTTTCCCACTGGAATAGCGCAGGTATTTATTAACACTTCTCCCCACAAATAGAACAAGTGAACAGCAAAGGAGGTAATTATTAAATACACCGATCCCTTTATCAACTTGGCAGGGGCAACCCAAAAGACGGTTTCTGATTATGATCTTTTTCATGATATTTTAATTGTGCTTCTTAACCTGCTAAATTAAAAACTACAGGGCAATCTCCCTTAGATCACAGACAAAGGAGATCATATCAATTTGCAACACAGGGTATGAATGCGCCTATCGGCTTTAATTACACCAAGAATTTAACAGGCAAATTCAATGGGATCACACAAGGATTGAGAGCTTAATGTTGTCTCCCCGCCAATGGCATGATCGTCTCCTGTATGTTGTTATAGATTATGGAGCATGGACCTCTATTTAATATTACATTTAGGAAATAATGATATGTCAGAAAGAGAGGTTTCTTCAGATATTTCTATGTCCGTTGGTTACTTTGCGATCAGCTACTCCATACACCTGACCTTGAGCCAAAGAGGAGGGGTTATGGAAAATATCCAAATCTGCTTTCCTCTTAAACAAGATCAGGATGAGAATTCCCAACGTGTTTTTGAACCTTCCTTTCATTCTATGTCTGAATATCTTCAGAGCAAAATCCTGCCAGGATTTCTCTCAGGCCAACCTTAAGTTTTTCTCAAATAGTCCATTTATTGTCACCTCAAAATCCTCACCCCAGCCTTCTGGTGATCCCCAAGTGTGAGCCCAGGTTCGTGAGAGTTTCCACTCTCAAGGGTCTGGGTTTTTCTTTCTGTCCACACATTGGGAGCCTAACTCAGGAATTCCCTGGTAATAAATTGATCTGAAATGTTCTCTGGGGTGAGATTCATGAACTGGATCTATTATGTCCTGTGGGTGTTTTATGTGTGGTTTTTTTTGAGAGGGGAGGGGACAGAGTGGTTTCTCATCCCCCTAATCCCGGTGGGTCAGTTCCTATCCTTTCTATGCTGGTTGCAAGGGAAATCCTTCTAAATGCGGTCCATTTGTTTTTCTTTCTGGAACTTTTTTTTTTTTTTAAATCTCCCTGCAGACGGAAAACTTTTCATTTCATCACTTCAGCAAGGTTCAATGCTTTCCCAGACAATGCGCCTCTTTTTATTCCTTATGAATAATCCTTAAAAATTAGTTATAGCTCTTAAATACTCATAAATGAAACATCAACATTCAGTCAGGCAACAGAGAGCCCCACTTAGGCCAGGGCAAATGCAGCGTCACCTGTATCCTCGGAGGTCCCCGTCAGCAGCCAGCGTGGCAGGAGGGACGAGATGGAACACCATTTGGATGCCTACCCTTCGACAGCGTTAAAAAGCTAGCAGTTTTCCACCCTGAGTTAGAAGGCATTGCAGCACAGATTCCACGGCTACCTTGAATTGTCCTTGAAATCTTTGTTTTTTAAACGATCAAACTTTATACTGTTTTTCCAAATAAATGTTAACGCCTAGTTGTTTTTTACAAAGAGTGAATTCCATATTTTTAAAAACTCGGTGTTGTCGAACTGAATTTCTTCTATCCACCTATTTGTCTATTCACTTACGAAGGTAACCCTGCTCTAGGCCCACACTTTCATATAGTTCACACGGTCTTGTGCATGTCATGCATGGATATGCCAATTTTGCTTACTGCTAGTGTGCATTTAGTATTTATTCCCACTCAACTTATTCTCAGCCAACGGTACTACCCACCTCTGCCACCAGAAGGCATTTAGAAATATATACAGGTGATTTTTGAACTTCTTCTAAATACAGCATTACAGCTCTTTTATCTAGAATTTTTGAAGTTCTCTATCACCTTTAAAAAGGTTTAGGGACAAGAATATATTTCTTTCTTTAGCACAAAGATCCTGGACACTTCTTCCCTGCCTGGTCCCTGCCAGGCTGAGACGAGGACAGCACTTCACAAACGACCTCCTTGACCCCCAAGGGTGGGAGACCACCTTGGCGACACAGTTTATGTCACATAAAGATTCCAGCCCGGCTGGTGTAGTTCAGTGGATTGAGCGCGGGCTGGGAACCAGACGGTCCCGGTTTGATTCCCAGTCAGGGCACATGCCTGGGTTGCGGGCCAGGTCCCCAGTGAGGGCCATGTGAGAGGCAACCATACATTGCTGTTTCTCCCTCCCTTCTCCTCTCTCTGAAAATAAATAAATAAAATCTTAAAAAAAAAAAAAGATTCCAGTGACCTTCTGATTTATGATGTTAATGTCCACAATTGACTCTTGAAGGCTTATGACTGAAATTTGGAATAGAAATATGCCGCATTTCAACATGTATTATTACCATTATTCCATTTACCTCCATTGGTTCACTATCAAAACTATGGTTATATTTGCAGTGTGTCTTCTCAATCTATTGAACAAAAACAGAGCGCTCCCCCTCAATTGAAGAGAGTTTCAACACCATTCTAAACTTTGCAGGACTCCATTCATACTTGGCCTCGCAGTGACAAGTGAAGTTACGGAACGTATTTTTTAAGAGACTGATGAGTAATTGCCAAAATATAAACGCCACATAGCAATATATTTACATATAAGAATCTTCTATAAACTTTATACAACTCACCAACAAGCTTATGACATACCCACAAACTCATCGATTCTAAGACTGTCCAGATAGCAAAATACTTAGAGTTATTCTGATGTTATTTGTACACGTTCATATGAAAGATTTCTGTCAAAAATTCAAATGCCTGTAAATAGACACAGCATTTACCTGCTTAGAACATTTACCACTTAAAGTTTATACATTTGGGTAAACATTATTTACAACCAAATAATGAAGAAAAGCTTCCTGTTTGATGAATAAATGCCTATTTATACATTGGTTACAATGCATATTGCTTACTCAATGCACTCTGACTTTCTCCCTTCATATTGAATATGGATTTAGCCACATAATAAAGATCTCCTATAAAACTTCAAAGAAAGCTCTTAATACAAACGTGCCACGGTCACTCTTCAGAGTTCACTAACCTTTCTGTCTTGTTTTTAAGTGCCAATGAAGAAACTTACAGCTGCTGCAAATGCACCCCAGTTGCCCAATAAATATTCATTGATCTTGTTGACAAAGGGGGCATCTTGTGAAGTGAGACCTTCTCTTTGGTAATAAAGCTTCCACATTTATTTATGGATTAGTTTATAAGACTTGCAGAACTGAATCCTAAACTCAAAAACCTCACCGCGGTGATGGATTACAACAGGTTTCTCAATCTCAAAAGTACTGATATTTTAGGCCAGATAATTCTGTCTTGGGAAGGAAGGGGTGTGAGGCTGCCCTAGGAATGGTAGACTATGTAGCTACCTCCCCAGCGGTGACCATCAGTGTGTTTCCAGACATTGCCAAATGTTCCCTGTGCAGCCAAATTGCCCCTGGGTGGGAACCACTGGTTAGGGACAACGAAAATGTCTTTTCCTTCCTAAATTAATTATTCATTGAGAATGATGGTATTACAAATTTCTTGTCTTGGCCTACGGAGCATCTCCCCAGACCTGACCAGACACAGACTTCAACTACAGGGACCCTTCTATCGCTAAACCTGTCCATCTCTCCAAACAATACCAGGCCAGTTTCATGCATATGTGACCTGGGCAGGAACCACACTGGGAGAATGTTCTGCTGTTACCACCTTGAACTTCAAGATGCATTGCTAACTATGAGTTCTGCATTTCCTGTGTGCACTGGACCGCACCAGTTATTCAGCCAGTCCTGTGATAACAGCCAAATCGACATTACTGAGATGCACCAATGGAATCTATGTTTGATAATAATTGTTTTTGAGATTCCATTGTGCTTAAAAAAAAAAAAAAAGTCAGGTTAAAAAAAAAATAAGAACTAGTTTATACCAGCAAGTTGGATTAGCCCAGTAAATACAAATCAGGGTTTGGAATCCAATTGACCTGAATGTGGACGGCATCTGCACCACCTTTCTGGCTTGGGGACCTCAGGCAAAATGTCTCACTTCTCCGAGCTTCACTCCCCTCCTTTATAAAGTGGTTTCAGAAGCAGTCCTCAATCTTCAGAAGCAGGTTGCTTTGAAGAATAATTGAGATAACTTGCCTAAAACAATTAGCACAGGGCCTGACCCCTAGTAAGTGCTCAATGAATATCGCTCCCTGAGTATGATGATTTTGCCAAAATCCATTGTGGCATGGCCCGAGGAAATAACATTCCATTTCCAAAGCTTCATTATTCAGTTTTGAAAAAAATATTTCCAGAACTCAAAGCATTAGTCCTGTAGGTTGAATCATACTTGCCCAATGCTTTCCATTCACTCGTCTTAAAACAATCTCCAGTGCAAATTTCAAATGTGCAACCCGGGACATAAAACGTGGCCCTGAATTGACACAGCCAGGCCCAAGCGTCCCGGGAAACACATCTGAGGGGGGCTGCGCGCGCCTGACGGCTGACATCACCCCACGTTGAGGGTGCAAGCGTGTGTGTTACTACGTTTCATCCATTAAGGATGTAAATTTTATTCTTCGAGCTGAAAGCCAGGTGATTAATTCTCATAGCAGAGTGATCCATTGGTGCAGGTGCTCCGCCTGTATTAACGTTTGTGTTTGTGCGCATTAGGAGCGGGGCACACCAATAACACAGGTGCCTGACACCGGGCTGCGCCGCGCTCCCTGCCGCCGGCAAACATTTGAGATCACTAGTTAGGCTGCACGTAGCACTGCCAATTTTTTCAATTAGACCCATTATTGATTTGATGAAAAAGCAAATTAAACATACCATGGTGGTATGTAAATCGGTTAGAGAGAGCAGAAGGTTCTGGTACAAAGCTTCAAAGGCATGAGCTGTATAGCTTTCATCAGATGTAACTCGTAGGGGTTCCTGCCAACTGCTGCTGCGTATGGGGTTCCTTCAGCTACACGGGCTGGCGGGCGAAACCATCCTCTGGAAAGACCAGAGCTGTATTTTACAATTTTCAAACAGCTTTGCAGAAAGGAAAAGCATCTGGAAATCTAAATTCACAGGGGATGATGAGATGAGAGGAGGTGCAGAAGTGGCATGCCACTGTTTCCCGGGAGTGACGGTGGCCTTTGTTTGCCCGGGTGGATGGCCTGCAGAGCGCACCCAACGGGGTACAGAGGAGAGAGCGGAAAAATCGGTGATGCTGACTCAAAGTGCCTTGCCCACTACCTTCAGCTACTTACTGCAGGTATTCACTGTGCACATCTGAAACCACCTGGCCTGTCATCATCAGATTCTAATCCAATTTCTTTGTTATCATTTCTTCAAATTTGAAAGACCGTGCTTCATTCTTCAATGAATGATCTCCATCAGTCCTGCTAACATATGGGGTAGGTATATTGAAAATGGACCAGTTTAACCTTCATTATTGGTTTCATTAACAGAAGGAAGCTAATGTTTAATTAAAACTTCATCTTGATACTGCCCTATCAATTTGTCTTCACTGGATTACTATACAAGAAGGCTTCAAGGCTTTAAGAAGCCTTCCCTGATTCCACAGTTAGAGTCACTGCCACGATGTAGCACTGGAATGTGGTGCTTCCCCATCGCTGCCCACAGAGCACTGTGGTACAATTCCTCTTTGTTTGCCTGTGTCTCCAACAGGATCACACCCATCCTGCTTACGTTTGTATCCCACTGCCAAGCGGAGGCATTAAAGACACCAAGACATTTAAAAGAAATAAGTAATGCAATCAAAACTCTAATTTTGTCAACTTTAAATAAGATATGCTTATTAAATAATAGCCCAAAGGAACTGCTTTCCTCACGACTTTTCTCTAGTAGGTCAAAGACTTAGTGATGCCCTGGGGTGAGCGCCGAGGTCAACCATAAAGAATATGATAAACCCGTCCAGACAAACTGGATTCAGTCAGTGACGACAGGAACTGCCACCAAAGGAAGTAGCAGGTGCACCAAGGTCATCGAAATATGTTCTTCACATCCTATTTAGCAACTTACACTGCAGGGAGCAAATAACTTTTGCAGAAAAAAAAAAGGAAAAAACCACAGTGATGTCAGTGACTGGAGGAGGTGGAGGGGAGACAAAAATCAAAGAGAGAAAGGCTATAAGATTTAAATGTCATCCGATCAATGACTGAAAAAATGTGTATTTTTAAAAAAATAATAGAACTCAGAAAAAGGGACATAGATAAACAAGGGACAAATATTGAGCAAGGATGGAAGAGTGTGAATACGTGCACTGACATTATCAACTAGAGCCAAGAGATATTGGGCAGGATTCTCCATTTGGGAGAATTTGTGCAAATCAGCGAATGAATGAAATGAATGAATGGGCACTTGTCACAGTTCATCAGAAGATACTGAGCTGCCAAGCAAGCATAATTAGGGACCCAAAATCATCCAGATCAGATATTCCATCCAAACAATTGCATCTCTTATCCTGTGAGTTATCACATTTTATACTTATCAACATTTCACTGGTGTGCCAAAAATTAACATACTCTTTCTTCCCTGGCCACATGAAGACATGACACACATACAACCCCAACAGAAGCACTAAAAATGTGAAACTTGGAAACGTAAAAAAGTTGTCGTTCACTCCTTCCCCCTGGGGAAACAGTTCCGTCAAAACAGATGAGGATGAAATAAATCATCTGAAGAGTTCTCGGTTGCTTTTGTTTGTCTTTATCTCCACATTTGCGAGTTCGTTTTCTTTTCTAACAGGAAATACAGAAGGCTGGAGCTGGCAGGGCTGGCGGTTCCTGTTGGGAGAAAGCACGCGTTCCCTGTCACGCCGGCACCGGCTCTCGCAGCCTCGCAGAAGCCAGTTCGAGTCCCTCCATCAAAGTTTGTGCCACTGGAGGGACATTGTTAGAAGTTGAAAAAAAAAAGCAATGTCCATTTGAAGCTCGTCTGTGAACTTTGCATGAACCGCTAGGAATAATGTAGTGTGATGACAAGCCAGTTATACCTTCCACTAAATTTGCTGTCTGGAATGAACTGAAATAGTGTTTGGTTTGTGTAATTACGTCCATCTATCTTTATATTCCAGCGGCATATCGCAAATTGAAAATACTAAAAATTGACTGTTGGTTCTGATATTTAATGATTGCCAAAGACAAGACGATGATTTATTGGTTACTTACCGATGTGACACATTTGCATCTTATTAGACGGAGATTACTATTCCTTAAAATGCGGACGAGGCCTGATCATGTCTGATGGATTGATTTGATTTGCAAATGTAATCAAACTAATAAGAGGGAAAAAATGAGCAATAATGCCTTGTTTTTCAACTGGCAATCACTCCCTGCCAACAAGGCTGATATCCCTGACTAAGCAGCCTCTACACAGTCTTCCTGTCGCCTCAAATAAACAAAGGATGCTAAGAGCTTGATGAGGAGATAACAAGCCAAGTATGGATGCAACATGAAGGCCGCACCTCTGAACCAGGGCTGTGGCAGCCACAGGGACGGAAGTGAACCACGGAGAGGCAAAGCGACCTTAACAATCGAAGCTATGGCTAGCATCAGCTCTCCGTTCCGATGTGAATTCAAGGTAAAGGAAGGACCTTTTCTTAAAAGAAAGGGACTGACTCCTTTGTGCAGCAGGCAGGCCACTGTCCGCGAGGGACTCTATCACTGCGGGAGTTCAACCATTTAAAATTCAAACGGGTTCAGAACGACGCCATACATGTGGTTTGGGAACAGCATACTAAGCCTCTCAGGCAGCAGTTGGCCTTCAGTTTCATCTGTGAACTTGCACGGATGCACAGAACCCAGGGACAGAGAGACAGACAGAGGCAGGGTCTGAAATACGGGGCCAGGAAGCAGGGCTGACATCCGGCATAACCACCCCCAAGACATTTGTGCTAGACTCTAGTGTCCATGTGACAGAAAAATGAAAATCATGATCAACCTTGAAATTGAAATGTGAAAAGTGTTTTGATAGCCAGGCAATGAGGCCTCATAATCATAAAATAATGACAAAGACGATCTCCTAAAATAACCTTTAGGGTAAGGCTGTACATAGTAGGTCCTCACTATATAGTTTGGTTTGGTGCCTGAATGAGTAGGTATTAGCTTGCTATAAAAATACATTACTCATGATATTTCCATCAGGGAATCGAATATTACAAAGTGTTTAGGAAAATGTCAAACCGAATTTATAGAGCTTATTACCATATTCAGATACCTCAAATATTATCGTAGCTGATGTTTTGAAGAGCACCCATCACCCATTCTCCACCCATATAAAATGTATTCAACCATACCAGCACAGTGTGATCAGATTCAAATTAAATAATAAATAACTCCATTCTAACTATGTGAGATTGCCTTGGAAGTTCGAGTTCAAGTTTCACGGCAAATGCAGAGAAGCTAAAACCTAAACGCTCACTGAGTGTGAATGGGTTGGGAACTGACTGGTTTGATTAAAATCCATACATTATTCACAAGCTAATTTTAACCAAATGTTATATACCGATCTGCCAGAGACATTATTTTCAAAGATGGCATCAGTGTTTACATAGCAAGTATATTCAGAGGTGCTTCATAAACATTGCATTGCATGTAGTCATGTTATTTTATCCTTATGTTACCTAGACATTTAGCTCTGCATCAAGAGACTCCATGGAGCCAAGTTTTGGCCACATTGGGCGGCTGGCCATGCTGGCCAACCTCAGCCTCTACTGGGGTTTCTCTCTACTGTGTCTCCTGGCATGAAAGAGGAGAATTTTTCTGAGCCAGACTTGTAAATACATACTCCTTCAGGAAGGGGTTTCATCTGATATATGCAGATATTCTAGCCAGTCTGTATCAAAGACTAACCAAAGATAAGTTTGTTGCTTATAATCAGTGGTATACCATTTTTAAAAATAGCCCTGACTAGTGTAGGTCAGTGGATTGAGCATGTGCCCGCAAACCAGGGGGTCGCCCGTTTGATTCCCAGTCAGGGCACAGGCCTGGGTTGCAGGCCAGGTCCCCAATTAGGGGCACATGAGGGGCAACCACACACTGATGTTTCTCACCTTCTCTTTCTCTTTCCTTTCCCCTCCTCTAAAAAATAAATAAATAAAATCTTTCAAAACATATATATATACACACATCACAATAGTTTCTATAACATTTTCACTGCTAGCTTATCTTTAAGAAATACGTTATCTGTATAAATATATGTATATGGTTGTGCATAATGTAATATAATGTGGTATACTATAAAAAGAGATAAGGTTAAAACAAATTGCTAATATTTCATGCTATGTCGTGGAATGTACACACTTTTCTGGAAAACTGGTAGTGACGATGATAAATGTCAATTGGTCCCCAACTGGGAGTTAAAAGACCTGAGTTTGAGCCTCAACTAGCTTATCTCTTTGGGTAAGTCATTCTACGTACCTGATCTTAAGTCTCTTCATACGTAAGTGGATGCACGAGCAAAGGCATTTAACATCTATTGAACACCTACAATTAAATTACATGTCAAAGATTGGATTGGGCACTTTACTCGCATTAGTTCATTGGATTGGCCTAGCAACATAAAGTAGACATTACCATCCCCATCTTATAAATAAACTAAGTTCATATGTGTAGCAATATCGGAATTTAAACCAAAGTATCTAACTCCAAAGACCATACCCAGCCCACTACAATATACTATATAGTACCACCTCTTAAAATGCAAAGTTCTAGCAAATAACCTCTAAGGTCCATTCTGCCTCCATCATCTGAGAATGGGGGGGTGGGGGGTGGGGGAGGAGAGATTTCTCCTTGATATTATTCCACTTATTTCAAAAGGGTGACACCAAGCTTCCTCTAGGCACGTTTCTCAATAAGCAAACAGTTCTTTAAACTTGGAAAACTCTATCACCACACACTTCACATCAGAACAGCAACAGAAAGAAATCTGACTTGCCTTAGGTAATTCCCCACATTCTTCCTGAGCAACACGCACCATTGCAGTGACCTCTGCGGAGCGCTCCATTTTTGGGGACGACCCTGTGCTGAAGGCGCCCTGCCCCTGGGCTCCGCCAGGGCACAGGAAATCGCACACCTGCGTGCAGCTGGACTGTCTGTTCCCCAAATGTGCTGACGACCTCAGGTGGAGCTAGTCTTTGCACAAGCCCCCAGCTGCTGCGTCTCCCTCTCTCCCTCCTCAGCCCCGGCCACCATGTGCCCTGCTGCAAACCTGCTGACTGGCCGGGGGGCCCAGCACTTCAGGTAATTAATCCTTTCCTAATGTAGGTTAAGCAGGTGTGAAGCCTCCTTCGTAGGGAGAGGAGGGAGCTGCTCTTGAGAGACACCCCTGAGTTGTGGTATTTAATTGGGCTCCGGTGACTCTACAACCGGAGAGCCAGGCCGTGGGCCCCACATCCGCGTACCCACTGGCTTCGTCTGCATCCAGCTGAAGAAACCGCCCGTTCTCCTCTGTGGTCTCCTACTATAAACAATTTCCAGTTAGGATTTAGTGCCTGACCTGGCAATGCAAATATAATTTCTTTATCGGACACAAAGCTATGTGATTAATGGCGACCAGTAAAATTTGGGGGTTAATTAAGTTGAATTGACTAGATAGCTTTCAGCTAGTACTTTTTAATTCATTAAATGATGATACTAAACTGCACCAAAAGAGCTCCAAGTATAAAACAAAATTCGAACACCCTCTTTACAGGGATTGCGTACTTCCCACATTGCTTGAGGGGAAAAAGTCATAGTTTTATTTTTTCTGAGAAAAAAGAGAAAATTTTCTACTTAAGGGAAATATCAAGGTGTTATAAACAAATGGAGGTATTATATCTGTCTATCATACAGCATAAACTTCTTAGTTTGGTCAATTAAATTGATTTGGGCAGGTTAAATAGGATTTTCTAATGGGATGCTTCTAATTAACATTCATTTAATGATGATTACAATTGGCTTGGCCCTGGCCACTCCGGCTCAGTGGGTTGGAGCACCATCCCATAACCAAGAGGTTGTAGGTTCGATTCCTGATCAGGGCTCATACCAGGGTTGCGGGTTCCATCCCAGGTCCAGGTGTGTGTGGAGGATAACTGATCAATGTTTCTCTTTCCCCCTTCCTGTCTCTCTAAAAGCAACGAAAACAAACAAACAAACAAAAAATGTCCTCAGATAAGGACCAAAAAGAAAAAAAGAAGAACAAAATTGGCCTGAAGTGGGGAGGTAGCAGGTTGGTTTTAGCGAAACCATATACCTGCGGCCACGCCCAGCGCTGTGTTAAGATATTACCTGATTTGTAGAATGCCACTGATACGGGCAGCTTGGTCTGCCCTGGACAAAGCCTTGTTGAGATGAAAGGAAAGAGAACAGCAACATATGTAGTTAAAGGGAACAGCAACATATGTAGTTAAAGAGCCCTGACTGTGTGGACCCCGATGTTGGATTAATAGGAAAACTCATTCTGAGCGACAACAAGGTAAACGAGCAGCAGAATTCAGCTGTAGGTCTCGCCTTCCCTTTTCCTTTCTCCACCTGATAATCCCTCAACAGAGGCGACGCAACAGTCTATTAGATCTCAATGTCGGAAAACCTTCTCCTGTATCCCTCACGCCTGCAATTCCTCCCCAGGTGTCCAGGGTGAGTTCGGTCACCTCTCTTTCCCCTCTGCTTCCTCCACACCAGCACCGTTTCTCTTCACACCTCCAAACCACACTTTGTGACTCACTGAACTTGATGGTGACTTACTCATTGAACCTTGGTCCAATAAGCAAGTAGTCACACAAAAATAACACAGCCAAGGCTGACATTCTTGGGGAAAAACGGACTCTGAGGAGCAAAGTCACGTGGCCTTTCTATACCGAAGTTTGCGATCCCAAATTAATTCAGATGCTCCTTATGGTGAAAAGCTCAATTCTTTATCTCACACACACACACACACACACACACACACACACACACGCACATGCACACAAATACTACAAGCACCAGCACTTTCAAGTTCATTCTATTTTGTGTGGGATGACAAGAATAGTTATTTTCCCAAGTAATCAGGGTGCTTCCCAGCTTTCAGGAACTAATTTTGATATGTACAATCCTGTATTACGCAGCTATTTTTATCCACAAAAATATAATGGGCTGTGCCCGAATTTCTGAGTTCAGCTGAGTAATACTTGCATCCCTTTTCAAAAAGGAAACTCAGCAGTTACAAATTTTTTTGAAGAAATCACTTTGCTCTGTGTTTAAATAGTGCTTTTAAATTGCTCTTGATTCTATAGAAAACTGTTTCTGAGGCTTGAAGCCTCCAGCTGCCCCACAATTTATATCTCTTTCCTCTGCTCTTTGTTTTTCAGCCATTTTCCCTGAATGTCAAAGTCAATTTAGTGCATTTCACTTTGCTGAATAAATCAGAGGCGAAATCCTTGCTAAAAGTGAAAATTTGATTTGCTAAAAGGAGCTTAGGGCAACTATTAATCAATATATCCAGAGTGTCAAAGCCGAGGCCCGGATAGACATGCATTCATTTGGAGATTGGCCGAGGCAGATAAAGGGGGACGCAGGGGAAAAAGTGCCACCAGCCCACGGGAGGGGGTGGATTCGGGTTGAAGAGAGGGTCAAAAAAGGAGCAGAGTGAGACACAAAACATGCTGGCTCCACATTTTCTTCCCCCCTCTCCAATTCTTTCAGAGGTGGGAGACATTTTTAATTAAGCATTTAAGCATCTGTGGATTCCACTAATGATACCAGCTTCCCTATAACAGTTTTCTCACAAGACACAGACGCCTTTCTCTCTTTAACTCATCATGTCGCCTTGAGAAGAACCTAAAAGTCAGAGGTAAGAGCATCCTTTACAAGCAGAATTCCAGGACAGAGAGACATGAAATGGGCCAGGTCTACGGAATGCCAATATTTTGATAATCCTCACGTAGATTTCAGGCTATTCCAGATTCTGAAAGATCATGACATAGAGTAAACTGGAAGAGCTTAGCAACTGCCAAGATCTTGCTGAAGATGATAACATTTTAAGATACAGTCTATACAGAAATCTGCAACACTCAGGAATGGAACATATTTTCAAAAGTATGGGGTAATCTTTCTCTGTGTAACTCGACTCAAAAGCTATGGTTTTAATCTTTTCACAAGGCAGTTCCAATCTTAGCACTCAGTTAAAATCTCATTGGCTCCCCATTGCCTTCAATATAAAATGTATTTCCTTAGCATGAAATTTAAAATTTTTCGTGATGGGGCCTTCGCCTAGGTCTGCAGGCTTAGGGCGTACCTTCACCCTGTGCTGTTGCTGTTCCTCCCATCCATCCATGTGACTCAGCGGGAGAGAACTTTCACAGCCCGCATCCCTGGGGTATGGTGTCAGTTCATCTTTCTGAATCACCTACCACACCACGAGGCTCTTACATGCAGAACCTGTGCTGTATCCCCGTGTGTACCCTCATGCACACAGCCTGGCACAGCTCACTAGATCCTTCCACGAGGAAGGGAGAAAGAAAAGAGAAAGGAAAGGAAGGAAGAAAGGGAGGGGTGAAGGGAGACAGGGAGGGAAAAAAGAGCAAAGAAGGAGAAACTAATTTAACGTTAAGTGGCAGAGCTAGCATTTTTGATATCTGGGATGGCTGCAAGTCATTCAACTCACTTCTGCCCCAATTTACCTATAACGCTCAATCAAATTCAATGCCTAGTGAATCTGAACAGAGTCGGGGAAGGGAAGTGTCCAATCTCATCAACGCGTCATTCAAGGGACTTTTCCTGCTCTTCTGATGACAAGCAAAATGGTGATTGCCTTGTTTCATTAAAATCTGTGATCAGGGACCTCTGGGGTCTACCATCCATCAAACGCTTTGATGTTTACTGATTTGAATATGTGTCATACATTTCCGTTTCCATTCATCTTCCTTTCCTTTAATCTTTTATTTTGTAAATGCATACACAACATTTAAAGGCAGGGCCAAGATGTTCCATTCGCGTAGACTTGTTAGGAAAGGCAGGCTGGTAATGGGGAAGGCATGACGAAGAACCCGGGGGAAGTGGACGAGGAGAGGGGAGGGAGACATCATGAGGCTACTCGTCAAACGTCATGGGAGTTAAACATTCTGTGGGTTCCAGTAACAGTACTAATGATGCGAGCCAACTTCCCGACTCTCGAGTTAGCTCCTCTACCGAGTGGGCGTGATAAGATTGAAACCAACCTACGGGATACCTACGGGATTATTGTGGACAGCAAATAGAGGTTGGTAACGTGCTTTAAACAAAAACGTATGTATGCATATATATTCAATATTTATGAAGATGTGGGTGCATGATTCAGGGAAAAGATCACATCATGTGTATCTATTATATTGCCTACAGTACCAAGCACAGTGTTTGCCACATAGCTGACACTCAAATACTTAAATTGTATCCATGACTGCCATGAAACTATGATTCCTCTTTGATCACAGGTGTACAATGGCATGGCTTTGTACAGATGGCAAATATGTTTTGGGGACATATCGTAATTGAGCAGAAGCAGTGCTGGAACAGAGGTCACAAGAGCACAGGTAAATCAGCGCGGTGACTTAGGGCACACAAACAATGGCACCGAGTGGTCAAGGTCAATCTTTGGGAGTGTCTTTAACAACATCTGGGTGTCTCTAGAAGCCAGGTCTGTGTCTGTATCTAAGAAACTTGGCAACTTGCTTGGTGGTTAATGCTTTTTCATTTCTGGTCAGGGTGGCTGTGGGAAAAGGAGGGGTTCTTAGGAGGTATTGCAGACTTTTTTCCCCATAACTTATTTCCCAACTTCCTAGTTTCTAGTTCCATGACACGGCTGTAGCTTCAGAAACTAAGAAGCATTCCATGAGTTTAGGTTTGGCCAATAAGGGTGGACAGCATTATCTGGGGCAGAATGATGACAATAGCCACACATTGCTCCTCCTGGTTAATAGGCTCACTCCCTTTCTATTACAATCCATATTTACTCTGAATGCTTTTTGAAATGGCTTTTATGGATACTAACTCTTTGGATGACTTGGTTTTAATCGCACAAAAATGACAATTGATGTGCAGCATCTTAGAAACTACAATGAGCACTGAGTATGTTGAGTTTAGATCATGCTTTTATAACTTGCAAATTAATTATATGTATAACTCATGTGTATAACTTACATGTGTATTTTTCCTCATTTGGTTTTTATAACTAATGGCTATAGCAATTAAGTAATTTACAAAAAAGTACTCAACTAGTGCAACTGAGATTTTCTGATTGTATTTTCAGAGTCACCTTACCTTATGGCCTCAACTACAGGGACACAGATATGCAACTTAGCAGGCACACGAAATACAACCTCTGAGTATTTGGTAATTGAGTACACTTATAACTTAAGTAGTATTATTAAGTGCTGGGGCTGTGGTCTTAAATTTATATTTCATCAACTTACCTAAAACCTCAACTATTTGATAGCTCTGAAGTCATTAACTTATATGCACTAGAAAAAATGAACCCTGAGAAAAGAAGCTGCAATTGCTTTAATTCCTCCATAGCAGAGCAGAAATTGAAATTATGAGTATGTATTTTGCAGTATGTAATACATACTTTTTGCCCAAATTTTTGAGGGAAAAATAAGGATGTGCATTATACATGGGTATACTGGTTACCTATCATGGGTAGAATAATCCCGTGTATAATGCACACAAAACATAGATGTGCATGATACATGGCAAAATATGATAAATCTAGTTATAACATAGGGTGGAATGTGTGAGCTCAGAGGCAATTAACAGTCTTCTGCTGTGCGTTTTTTTAATATTTTATTTATTTATTTATTTATTTCCAGAGAGAAGGGAAGGAAGGGCGAAAGAGCGGGAGAGAAACATCAATGTGTGAAGAGAAACATCAGCTGGTTGCCTTTAGCATGACCCAACCAGGGACCTGGCCCACAACCCAGGCATGTGCCCTGAAGGGGATTTGAACTGGCAACCTTTCAGTTCATAGGCTGGCACTCAATCCACTAAGCCACATAAGCCAGGGCCAATTTTTTTTTTAGATCAACTAATCAATAAAGCCCTGGCCTGGTAGCTCAGTTGGTTAGAACATCATCTTGATATACCAGGGCTTCGTGTTCAATCCCCAGTCAGGGCACATCCAAGAAACAACCAGTGGATGCATAAATAAGTGGAACAACAAGTCAATGTTTCTTTCTCTCCCTCTTGCTCTCTTTCCCTCCCTCCCTCTTGCTTGAATCAATAAATAAAAAATATTAAAAAATATAATAAATAAAAAATTTATCAAGTGCCAATGATACCATCCAAAAATCCAAAACAGAGTAGTAGGTGCTATTTATATACAACTCTCTTAGTCAACGATGCCTGTTTCCTACACTTCAAACCATAATCACATGCTTATACACATGGAAACATGCTTTCTGATACAAACTGAATTTTAATCTTACAGTCATTATTTCCACTGCATTTTTGGTGATTTTGACATATCATAATCCTTTAATGGTGCTACCAGTTTAAGATAAACAATGGGAATTTAAAAAACATATCCTCTACAACTTTGGTTGGGGGATTATATATAAAAATTGATCTCTACATAAACTGATTTAGGACAATAAATGTATCTTTAAGCAGTGTTATTAGCAATGAATGTTCAAAATTATTCTCCCACAAATTTATATCCTAGTGTAGAACTAGTTCATCCATGTTCTTTAGAGAGTTCTGTCATTTCTAGAAAAAGTCTGAATGTTATTGTTGAGAAAATTTTAAAATGTCAAATCAATGAGTAATTTTTGATATATTCTTCAACTAACATTTTCACACAATATGTTTCAGCACAAATGGAAAATACGGGCTTCTATACTTTAGATTTCTAACATGATTAACTAAATGCGAAGACTGTTTTATCACACTATTTTCCTCATGTGGATTTCTTTTGGGGTTTAATATTCCTGCTTTCACTCTGTATGAGGCAAATGGGTAGGACTTTTTTCTGTTTGCTGTCAGTACAATAGACACAATTCTAGGAATGTGACTAGGAGGCCCCAAACTTGAACAAGAGTACTCCTTCTTCCTAGGTAATTATTTCATTTGTCATATTAAAAATAAGCAGGTCTCTCTGATAATTTGCCATATTTGATAAAGTACAAAAGTGTCTAAAAATGCATTCACTCCCTTAATTGTTCAAATGCTTTCCTATTCTTTTAAAGTAAACTCTCTGGCGAGATCCATAAATATATTTAAGCCACTTATATAGGTCAGCTAATATGGGTTATGCTTTTTTAAGCACCGTCTGACTAAGCACATTCCGCATTTTGCTAACAAAGTTACACAGTCCATAATAATATTTTAATCAACTACAGAGAACAATAACAGATCTGACTGCTGGGCTGATAATCGTCTTATCACACCCTGTGAAACCTAGCTCTGATATCTGACGGCGACTCCATGACTTGGCAGCCCAGTCTGAAAAAGGCCCACAATGGCGAGAGAAGGAAGTGGAGTGTGCCGAGCCTCCGTATCTACATAAAAGAGATTAGAGGCGACAGCATTCCATTTTACAGCTCAATCATATTGTGTTAGCATGCGCTTATCCGAGCGCGGACGAAATTGAAAGAGAAATAAAAAAGAGCCAGGCAGATAGGAACCAGAAAAGCGAGGCGTGAGCAATTTCTAAGGATATAAAAGGATGCTAATGGCGAGGCCCTGTCATTCTTAAAAAGGGCTATTAGGGCACCATCATCTGTTCTTGTGCCCTTATGCTCCGCCGGCGAAAGTCAAGCATTTTCTAAAGCCCTTGTGATCTTTTTATTTTTTTCCTATAGATAAAGTGTGGTCATGTTTCATAACAACCCATTTTTCCATTTATATGATTTATTAAAGGAAGCCAACTAATTCTATTTACTGATAACAAAGGCCCCCTCCATATGTATTTTTCAATATTTTTCTGCTGAATTCTTCCCTTTTTTATGGAGCAAAGGCAAATATACAAAATAGTACATTTGCAACAGTGCAGAAAGATTGCTGATCTTATCGTAGATGTTAAACTTGATTTCTCAAAAGTGTGTGTGGGAGTGTGTGTGTGTGTGTGTGTGTGTGTGTGTGGTGTTACAGGATAAATAAAGAGAGCAAAGGCTTAAAGTTTAGTATATTAAAAGAAAGGGTTTCACTAGTGCTAGGAAACAAAGAGTTTTGAAGTGACGATGAAGACATGAAATCTCAGTTCTGATTTGGCTTAAATTCCAGCTCTGACCTGAGTTATCAGGTCTGGGTCATGTTATCAAGAACTCGATTTGACTTTTATCAAGGCATAAATGTGACTTTAATCTTTCTCTTAGCCTTTGCATCCCTCTCTGAAGCTGCGTATTGCTGCTGTGCCCGAGTCCCTGAACCCAGGGTATACCAGCACTCCGAAAGCAGAGCATCCTTCTAACTCCAAACACCGCATGGCACACTTACTGTTAAACTGGTAAAAAGAACTTCAGTTAATCCTTGCTTTGCTAATCCCTTTCTGAAAAGCCAAGATACTCCTTGCAATCATTTAAAACACCCTCAGGGTGTCACAAAAACCAGAGCTGTGAGTCATCACTGCACAGTGACCTGCTCTGGCATTCTCTATAGAGAGAGCATAGCGTCAGTCCTCACCAATTCTAAGCCTCGGTTTAAGACTGAACACATAATCATATAGTAATTGTTTCCACCACTGGCACTGCTGTTACTCATAGTTATTTAAAGTTACTGTCTTCACAAAAGTCACTGGAGCGCCTTTATGGTGACAAGTTCTTTTGTAAGCTGACATTTCTACTTCGATGCACAACTGGACCCACAAATTCACTACTGACTTTTTCTTTGCAGAGCACGCTGGAAGGAGGTGTTGATTTTTATTGGTCTTTATTATGGGATGTCTGGACAGCATCAAAATACTGGCCAACAGATCCCTTAAACCAGGGAGAACTGGGGGCGGGTTCTCTGACGTAACGGAGGTTTTGGAGTCATAGGGACAGAGCCTCCCGTGCTGCTGCTATTAATAACAATATTATCCGTATTATTTTGAAATAGTTTTCAAGCACAACTGACCAGGACACTAAAATATCCCAGTGTGACTCCAGGAAGCAGTGCTGAATACGTGCTTTGAAGGCACTGAACACATTTGTGACCTGTGCATGTGTTTTACCCTCCCTTTGTGCAAAACCTCCTTATCTTTGAGTAAAGGATAACAGTAACCAATCCCTGGGTTAAGACAACAATTCTCAGTTGGGGACGGGCATGATTTTGCCCCCCAGAGAACATGTGGCAATGTCTGAAGACACCTCGGTGGGTTGTAACTCAAGGGCGCGAGTAGGTAGAAGCAGAGGATGCTGCTAAACATCCTACCATGAGCGGACAGCTCCCCACAACAGAGGACACTGTGGTTCCAGGTATGGACAGCGTCAAGGCTGGCAAACCCTGGGTGAGAGTAATGAAGAATAACGATGCTTTAAATATGTGACTATATATGCGCGTGTATGTGTGCGTAAAATGATAGAATACATAAATATAAATGAGTATGGCGTAAAAACAAATGTAAGTTTTGTTTCTTTCATCTCTAAATCTCTTCCTAACACTGTCCTTCCGGATAAGTTTATATTTATCATTCAGACAAATTCTGGGCGCTACCACCCCAAAACATCTTATAGCATAGCCTTTTCTTTTTGCTTTTTCTAAGAGTCATATAGATGCGAATACATTCCCAATGCAACGTCAACTATCTGTCTGATCCAATTCTCACATGTGTTGTACGCACAGTGACCCTGGTGTAGGTGTAGTCTGAAACACACACTCGCGCTCACCTATTTAACTAGTTTTGACTTAATTTGGGGTGCTTTATTAGCAAACAGTGTAAGACAAAGTAGCTGGTATAATACAGAGTGATGTTTAAATTAGTTTACAATTGGCTTGGCCGCCTCTAGAACAGCACCGAACAAAGCCATTCAGAAATGTCAGCTGTGTTCCTAACCGCTGTAACAAATTGTCGCCCGGACGCTGCACACCTAATGACTTCAAATTAGCTTCACTGCGATATTGCCTGACAGTTCGTTACGACTGTTAGCAACATAGCTGGCGTATCATGACCAATAAATTGGTTTCAGTGTGGGCTGGGAAAGGGACTTCCATCAATTTGATTAAAGAAATTACTGTAGCATTCAAAGTATAAAGACAAACTAGTTTAAGGAGACAGAAATAAGTTAACTGTACCAGAAAAACATTGCTCGTCATTCAAAAACTTGCTGATAAGCTATGTGAAGATCAGAGTTCAAATAAACAAAAAATGATCATTCTAGACTACCAACATTCTCAAAAGTTGGGATTAGGCATAGGTCTGATATTACAGGATGGGTCAGCAAAGAAAGGTAATAGGCTATTTGAAATTCTACTTTTAAGTTACTATATGAAAAAATGTCTGATGTCAATTTACCATTTCTTTTCCTAATTTCTGTATAAATTCATGGTAAATACACAACTGCAAACCAAAGTAAAGTAAAGCTTGTGAATATGAATAGTATATGACTAAATAGTATACCACAAATCGCCACTGTGAACAACAAAATGTATTATTCTTAAAAGAAAAAACTAGTACGTTAGACTATTGTTGACAAAAACATTTCTGAACATGAAAAAAAAGGTAAAAGCATTTCCTTAGGAGAAAGCTCAGAATTTTGAAAGGCATAAAGAAATTTTTAAATTATATTTGTTTTATCATATATCAGCATAGTACCTTCATATATGAAAAAAATAATTAACAAGAGTTCAAATTGTTACAGATATAGAAAGGTTATGGTTCTAGGGAGATCAGCAAAGCTCTAAATTAAGTAGGATATTCAATAAAAACAAATGTCAAGGTCAACAAAAATCTTAATGAGAAAATTTAGAACTTTCTTCAATGTACATACGTAACCAAGGAAATTAACTGCAATCTTTCTTTCTTTTTTTTTTTTTTCCAAGAAAGGTACCTGGAATGTGCTTCGCCCACCCGATGATAACCACCAGCTCTCGGTCGGCCAGGTCACACAGTGTCGTGAGGGCTTTGATGTCGCTGTCCGGGACAGTGGGGTCGGGCATGGCATAGATCTTCTCCGGTTCAGCCACCAACAAATGTGAAACAATCTTGTTATCTGCGGGATCAGACCAGAGCACTACAAGATCACTGTAGCATCATCCTTCTTTTACAGACCTCCAAGCATGCTGTGCTTTGAAAAATCATCCAAATCGCCTACAACAAACCCAACACACTCTCCTCGTGGGTCAATACAGGCATATTAAACAGTGTTCAGGCAAACGGAGAGCAGGACGCACGCCGCTGCAGTTGCGGCTGAATTCACTCCTTTCTTCTGTGCTCTACCTGCCCTTGTGGGGAATGAAGCATTTGTTCTAGAATGAAAATTTTTTATAGTGAACAGATAAGAGAAGTTAGATGCTCTCTGGGTTCACGCTTTGATTCTTAAGTGGGATTTGGGGAAGCAGATTAAATAGTATACAACAGCTTAAAAAAATTCACGGTAAACCACTGAAATCTAGAATATAATGTGGAAGGCAAAGAACTACTGCCCATAGTCATAATGGGCATGAAAGTCATTCATTGTTTTAATTTCTTTAAAGAAGAGCAAAGGTCAGAACCCTCCTGCCTAGGCGAGTTACAGACTATATAACTCCATGTCTGTAGGATTTTCTTTCCTTCCGTCCTCTCCCGCACACCCAGCCAATCTTCCAAATACAGCTAGTATTGGTGTCCAGAAAAATACTCCTACTTAAATGTTACAGCATTTTCTCTTCGGAGTGCCCAATTCTTTAATCCTCTATTTTTGTCTGTTGTCTTTAGATCATCCTCTGGTTCAGGTTTATCTGTCTGAAATTTGTGATAGATGTTTTTAAAAACCTTCATAAAATAAGCACTAGAGACAAATGAAAAGCATCACATCAAATGTGTTTTACTGCTCAGGGGCATGTGAGGGTTTATGGCTGGGGTTGTAAAGGCTTGCTAACCGAATGACGGCTCTGTAGGCCCTATTTTCAATTTCTCTGTGTAGCTTTAGATTTTACACTTTCTGCTAAATGAGGAGATAGGAATGGGTAAGAATAAACCCAAATATTTCAACATTCTGTGTGCTATTACTCTAGAAGACTGGGGCATTAAGTGGGATTTTTGCGAGCAAAGGTAAGTTTCCTCGATCATTTTTTTCTAAGTTTGTAATATTTTACCCCAAATTGAAAGACTTCCTATACCTTAGAATTGAAAACATAGCATTCTTTCAATCATTCAATCTAACACAGTAACAAGGAGAGTTATGTAAACTGTAATTAACATTTTTTCCGACATAATTTAAAATGTTGTTATTATGGCTGCCATAGAAACTATATGTATTGCAAATAATCAACAAATAACCACTCACTGGCAATAATATTCAATGATCATTAAGCTGCAAATTTGAGAGAAAATATTCCCAAATGCATTATTTTTCTAGTAAGAAATTAAAGTTAACTAGGGATTATCCTTTTTAAACTCGCAGGATCTGCAAGGAATGCCATCTGTGTCTTGTACTCACTATAGAAACAACACCCGGCATTTTCAGTTACTCTCGGGAAAGTTCCAGTGTCCGTCACTCTGCCGATGCAACAAAACCTGTCAGCAACCACTAGATTCTCAGGCTGAGAAGAAAATGCAATGAGAAAGGGCACAGACAGGTAACCAAAGGAAATCCTGATTCCGCTTCTTATTTAGTGCCGGAAAATGTTTTCCCCAAGTCGAGGGGTCAGAGAAATTTGGTTGAAGCTTGGAAATTCCCATCATTCAGATAACAGAATAGCCAGCAGCACTGTTTCCAGGTAAATCTTATTTAATGTTTCCCTAATTAGAATCAATAGAACCCAATCTTCAGGCCTGGGCTTTCGCCGTTCCCAATCAGCCAGGACCCAGAAATCTCCCCCAGCCACTTTCTGTGCAAAGCTCGTGCCCTGTCTCTTGGCACTTATCTGACAGGATCTGAAAATTAAGTTTTATAAATGTTTGTTACAAAAACACACTAATTGGAAGGACTCAGGAAAATTAACACAGAGGCCTTCAGATAATGAGTAATGATTTATTAGGAGCCCTCTTTATCTCAGACGAACGAAGCTCACTGAAATTGCTGTAATCTTCTTAAAGGTACTTGACAAGCCACTTCCCAATTTCTCACGTTCACACAGAAAACCATCGATGTTCCTCTATCATGGGCTGGTGCACGTTTTTCTCCCAGTAGGGGAAATTATCAATGGTTTAGTCAATGTTTGCATAAACTGAATGAAAAATGGGCACTCTGTGTATTACTGAATCCAGGAAAACTAAACCTCTAATGAAATTAAGCATTAGTGTTTATTGCATTTTATCGTATTATCAGAAAGTTTTTTATTATAATGTGCAAAATCTGCTTAATGCAGTCGTAGATTGTATTTGCAGAATGCCAAACTGTTTTTGCAGGCTGAGGAGATGATGCCAGATTGGACAATTGAAGGTATAATCAACATAATGTTTTTTGGAAAGGCAAAAGGAAACTATGCCATATGTTCACTTAAGCTTTAATTTTATGTAAAACTGGTTGTTTTTCCTTTGACATAGCTAAAATGTCCTTTGGTTTACAGTTCAGGGTCTGTTTTATTTATTTAACGGATCCCCATATGCTCACTGAATGGTGCACAGCAGCGACCCCTCCTGGAGAATTCAAATTAGAAGCGGACACTTTTTCTCTTCCCTTGAAAGCAGATTTGAAAAAAACAAAACAAAACAACAACAACAACAACAAAAAAAAAACCCAAGCAAAATCCTGAGTCTTTTCTAGAACTGCTATCAATGCGGTTTCCTCTGGTGAGTGCTGGTGGTGCCTTCGGAGACAAAGACAGCTCAAATGAGAGCCGTTTCCACTGGAGCACTTCTCGGTGCCTAATACGAACTCTTTGCATAAACACCCTAAAATGCGAGGTCTGTTGCACTACAGCTGTGAACTGATTTAACAGAAAATGGGATACAGTTATTGCCTCAATCTATATTCCAGCTCTTTTTAGTTAATGGCAAAGAGAACGGGGCTTGCATTTTAGCAACATGCCATCGCCCTTTCGCATTGTAACCCAGCATTCTGAAACTGTGGGCTCTTTAAAAACAATTCATAACACCCATCGGGGCATCTGAGATGGAACCATCAACCTATGCTTGTTATTAGTAGGGCACATTCTTGTTTTAGTCTGTTGCTAGCTAGCGTGTTCACCTTCTCTAGCTCCAAATTAATGAGGCTCCTAATGTATTTTCATTGGGAGGTTGAGCAGTCAAACTCATTTAGTTAGTGAAAACTACAAAAATCACTTTCTTGTGAAATCTGAAACGAACAGCTCCAATGAACTAATGATCGCAGTATGATCCATTTTATGTACCTCTGAAAATCAAGATAACCAGTAAATGTGAAATCCGTACGATATAAGCTATGCCTTAATATGCTTTGGCTTCCACACAATGACTAGGTGAAAAAGCGGGTGCGGCGGGGGGAGAAAACCTGAGGCAAGGTAATTAGCTGAGTCGCTGTTGGTCCTCAAAGGCAGTCTTCGGGAATGGAGCCACGCCGCCCCTCCCAACAAACACAAGTGCCCTTGAAGTTGGTAGGGATGGGCATGCCAGAACTGACGGACACACAGCCAACTGGGAGGGTGTCTGCGTGCAGGGAAGCCAGACGTCTGTGCTGTACTTACATGGCTTTTTGGCTGGCTGAACCAGCTGAGGGTTCAGGTACGGGCTGTTCTCCGCGTCTATTCTGCGCTTGTACTTCTGCCGGCCTCCACGCACTCTGTCGAGACGCACTCCTGCGGGCAGAGACAGTCGCTGGCTTACTATTGAGGGAGACATCTTTCAAACCAACTCAATACAGAGAGAGCATCACCCGTAAGCGCTGGGGAGACAGACAGGAGAGGCAGAATGGTTCAGCGGTATTAGAGGGATGTAAAAAAAAAAAAAGTGGTGGCGAACCCAAGAGTGACAGTGGTTGGAAACCAAATCTGGCATTGGATAATAAACCTGGAAGACATCTTCGCCAGGCCATCAAAGTCACATTTATACATCAAAGGAAAAGCATGGTTTAATGTGAATTAATGCAAAGAGACGGTTCCTCAGGTGAAAGACAATGTAGTGCCTCAAATGAAAGGCAATGGCAATTGGTATTCTCTTTATCAGTTCACTCTGAAAGCCCACTCTGTAGGATCTGGAAGACTGGTTGACCAGTTACCCAACCCTGGCGTCTACCACAGGATTCCATATAGATCTGTGAATTGAGCTGCCTTAAAAGCACCATCACACTGCAGAGGTGAGATTCAAGGATTATTCCATATTATCATTATCATGACCCTATATTAACATGTCTCAGAAGGAGAACTTACATGTTGGCTCACATCTGTATTTTCTTTCAAATGAGAGAAAACTGGGAGTAGGCTCGGACTGAACATAGGATAGAAAGAGGAGCTTCCTGAAAGCTTCCAGGCTAAGATGTCAAAGAAGGGGTATGTGAGTAGCTCAGAGCTGAAGAGCAAGGTTGGGAAGAAGGCAAAAGTAGATGGGCTTGCGTACCACTCTCTCCCAAAGAATGACGGGTTGCGTCAAGATTCAAGGAGTTTGTGCTGGCAGCGGGTTTCAAAAATCAAGGAAAGAGGGAAAAGAAAAAGAAGGGAATTAAAAATAGTGTTTCCTTTATCTGGGGGAGTGGTGCAGAAGAACTTGTTAATGAGCTGGCTTTCCGTGTGTAATTGTGAAGTTTAGAACGGGGCCACACGACCTTCACCAAACAAAGACAAGATTACTTGGAAGCAAGAATGAGGTGAGAGCTTCTTTCTGTGGTATTAGGTTGTATCTTCATTTCTGAAACAACACAACATTATCTACTAATAAAGTCAGTTAAGTAATGCATTGTACATATTTTGGCATTTTTCAAACAGTGTGCAAGATAGGTTCAGTTTAATAGCATCATCAATATTATTATTTTATTGAAGGGTCTGAGTCTTTAGTATGCAAATGGTCTCTGTAAACCTCTCTGAGGGAGATGTAGCCCATTGGCAAGCCAATTTAGCCAAGGGTCCAGTTTTTGGCATATTATTAACATCATTTGACATGTGAGTTGTGGGTTATCTGAGGCATAGGAAATATAGGCAACAGAGGGGGAAAGGCTGATATTACCTTCATGTGAATCCTGAAGGATTCACCTATAGTCATCTATATACACATATACTCAAATGGTAAGGATTATTATTGACCCACAAAAGAAAGAAAAATGCAATTTCTATTATTATCTTAATAATAGATACTACTTTAAGAGTTGATTACTTTTAGTGAAACATACAGATATATGCTGGTCCCTAAATAAAGCCTGAAATGTCATGTCATACTGAAATACCAAAGCAGAGCTTAAATAAAATCAGGAGACAACTTCAAGAAAAATTTAGTACGGCCTGGCTGGTGTGGCTTAGTGGATTGAACACGGTCTGGGAACCAAAAGGTCCCGGTTCGATTCCCAGTCGGGGCACATGCCTGGGTTGCAAGCCAGGTCCCCAGTGAGGGCCATGTGAGAGGCAACCATACATTGCTCTTTCTCGCTCCCTTCTCCTCTCTTTAAAAATAAATAAATAAAATCTTAAAAAATAATTTAGTAGGTTTACACAAATAAATATCAAAAAAATCCAAAGAAATTAAGTACACTAAATATTCACTGAAAATAATACTGCATGCACAAAAAAAGCTATATGCATTAACATAATAAATTATTCCTAAGTAGTATATGAGGAATATGCTTTTTAAAAAAATAAAGCATAATTTGCATGTCAGAATGGTTAAGTTTTTTAATGACTCTTTTGTTAACTGGCTTGGTAAACTTTGATGAGTCCCTTAATGTATTTGCTTTTCCAACTATAAGGTGGATAGAAAGACAACATCCACCTCAATGTTTTTGTATAATGATCTAATATTATATTAATATATCTGGATATTATACACATGCATTATTAAAATATTTTATAAACCTTAAAATGCCAATAAAAACAATGAAGTTGTCACTGTATCATAATTTAATTGAAATATTGCTATATTATTTTACCTAAATATATTTTGATCATTTATTGAAAATCTATCCCCATGGAGTTTGAAAATCTACCTTGCCTCAGTTCTGTAGGAAAACAGATTTTCAGGTATGATGGATTGGTAAGATAGCTCAGAAAATACAATCCAGATAATGATACTACTTGATGTCTGAGTGATTTATGGAAATATTTGGTACCCTGTTCTAGTTACTGCTCATCCCGATCACTAATAGTATTTACATAGGTGATTCTTTTAGAATAGACACAGGAACTAACCCAAATTCCATCACAAAGGATGCATTCCCTAAGTCTACCTGTGAGCACACAACACAAATTTGAGTAGAGAATGGATAATTATTCAAATAACCCGATACATGGTGTAAAAGTCTCTAACTATTTTAGCAGAAACAAATGAAAAATAACAATATTTACCATCAGGACCTCAGAAATCCAGTTCTTCCATAAACGAACACTATTCTAATCCAAATATTCCCACTGAAGCTGACAGAGCCTGCTTCTTTACATCTTTAGAATCTTAAATACCAACAATTTCTGCTTTGACTTCACTTGTAGGCCAGTTTTGAAAAACTTTGGAAAAAAGACTTCTCGCAGAAAATAAGATACCCACAATGTTCGGTGTTTGACAGGATTTGAAGTTAATTAGCCAACTAGACTTTCTATTCATGTGGAGACCGCCATTACCTTTTTTCTTTTATTTTTTTACTAAAAAGATGTGACTAGTTGGCATTACCTACCAAGTAGGACGTTTCATGTTGCTGCTTCTTTCAAACGCTGCGTGTGCCTATGTGCCTACGTTGCCACGAGGGAACTGCAAATCTCATACATTGTCAGAATTTACAAAATTGCAAAAGCAAGAATAGGACAGGGAGGGGGGGAAATATTCTGGGAGGCAAATAAACTCCAAAAGAAGCAAAGCAGTTCAGCACGAGGCCTTCTTAGGTCAGCTCATTTTAAGTCTACATTTTATGCCCAAGTGCAAATTTTTATATGCTGTAGTCCAAAGGCAAAAGTATTTTTCACATTTTTAATAGCACACAGTCAAAGGCATTTCATAGGATAATAAAAATTTTCCCTTCAGAGAATTACACAGGTTACCCTAGCCTACTTTTCCAAATTAAAAACATGCCTTTTACAGTGCTGTTCTCAAACAAAGGTTTGCTAAACATATGAATTACAAAGACCCCCGGAATACTTAAGAACAATGCAAATAGTCACATTCAAGTACAGATAATTTTTAAAGGACAACGGAGTTAATGACTTACTAGAACAAGAGTATTAAATACATGTTATCAAACGTGGCTTGTAAATGGAGCACCAGGAACAGACTGGAAAAAAGCAGGACTTCTCGGACAACAAGGTGAGGAAGGTGGAGCTTTCTCCTCCATTGCTGTCTTCCTGATACCATAGCTCCTTTCCTAGGAAAGGAAACCTCCATCCTTGAAGTACCTAGAAATGTGCTTGAACGCTCCTGAGATTTCTGTGAGGGAACCACCAAGGACAGGGGAGGAAGAAATGCCTTTGAAGAGCTACAGGGAAAGAAGCAAAGCCAGCTGGACAGTATCGGACGCCACAGTGGAAGTCTAGTGGCCGCCTCTGAAGGCATTCTCCTTCGGGACAATGTCCTGACCAGTGTACCGGTTTCACCTAGGGGAGTAGTGCCTATCCACAGGCTCCTTAGGAAGGAGGGGAATGGCCAGTACTGGTACATTCACACATACACTCCAGGGAGACTCTAACTGTATGAAATTCTTGAGGAACACACAAGACAATAAAGAGCCCGCCTCCCCAAGATAGCTTCTCAATGACTGCCCCCTCTCCCAATGGTGATGCCACTAATGTGACATCATGAGTCAGCCCATTTGTTCCTGTTCCAGCAACCTCTGCCTCCTCACACTTACGGCTCCCTGCCAACCAAAGCCTTCACTGTTAATTGAATAACTCAGTCTCTACATGAAGTGCCTTGGGATGAATCAAAGCATGAGCCAGTTGCTAGCACTCACTGGTTATAAAGAGCCTATGATGTTCCAGGCAATGGGCTGTTGTGCATATATGAACACATTAATTTCTTCCAGCAATCCTAATGAGGTGGTGGCTATTATTATCCCTCTTTACAGATGAGAAAACCAGAAATAGCAGGAGGCAGAGCGAGGAGGGGGACCTGGGGAGAATGGCTGTAGATCCCACTTTCTAAGCACCATGTTCTACTATTCCCTTGTCATTAAACTCTATTTTGGGGAAAGAATAGTTGGTATATATTTCAAAAGAGAAGCGCAGGCAGATAAAACCCAATTTTCACGGGGAATGATACTGACATCATGATATGGGGTGTATGTGAAGAGGTCAACAAAATGACAGACTTGTAGGGGGAAATGAATGAGCACTTTTCTTCCATTGAAAGGCCAGTCATTCTGCATGTGTCCCTCCACATGACTTCCCTTAGAACTCTTCATGGCCGTAACACTGTGGCCATAAAGTGATGGAAAGACTCAGACACTCTCCTTTTGCACTGACGCAGAGACCCAGAGATATTCATTTCTTTGCTCCTAGTTTCTCCTTAATGTTACTGCAATTCATCCAAGGCCTGTCTTGCCCGGGCACCAGAGGCAGGGTGACATTTGGGCTGAAGTTGAGACCCAGGCTTTTCCATAAACGCCCTTGGCCACCAGCTACATTCACTCCTGCTGGAATATCATGACAACTCAGGATCTTTGGAGATAGTTTGATGAGAGGTGGAAACATTAAGATTTGTTGAACTGCCCTGACTGGTGTGGCTCAGTAGGTTGGGCATTGTCCTGCAAACCAAAATGTCGCTGGTTTGATTTCTCATCAGGGCACATACCTGGGTCTTGGGCCAGGGCCCTGTTGGGGGCGTGTGAGAGGCAAATGATTGATGCTTCTCTCCCTCTCTTTCTCCCTCCCTTGCCCTCTTTCTAAAAATAAATAAATAAAATCTTAAAAAAAAAAAGATCTGCTGAACTAATAGGAGGAAAAAATCGCACAGGGAGAGAAAATGCATATCCATTAAGCGAACTTTTTTTTTTTAACTGAGTCCTCAGTCACTAAAAGAGATAAAAGGCATGACTCACATTAAAGCTTCCTTGCTCCACAGATGAATTAACAATTAGCAAGGGGAAGTCTTTCGTTTTGGTCTCCTGATAGCTATCTGGACTATTAAACATGTGCGGCTTGCATAGCAAATTGCGAAGGCTTCCCTCCGTTTCAGATTCGAGTTGCATCCAAAATACATTTGTAACAGATTTCTGTGTATAGGACATAACCCCAAAGAAGTCCCTCCTCCTTTATTTCAAGGTGTGATTCACTGTTCTTGGCTGGTTCAGATGTATATATATATATATATGAAATTTATAATCTGGATTAGGGCTGAAATCAAAACGAGAGAAATCTGAAGTAACCCTAGACAACATATCTTGCCGGGGACCTGCTGTTCCGTCAGGGCTAAAGTTCTCCAGCTGAAGCGTGGAGGACTCATCTACGACACACACAAGTACAAATTAGGTCATTGCAACAGGTGACAAGTTTTAATTGAATGTCTTCTGTCTTCAGTTCTGACAAAAGGTGAATGGAAATAAATGAGTCTGGCAAGACGGCCCTGAGCCTTACAATACCCAATATCTCATTATTTTTAAACAGCTATCTATAAACTGATGCTGACAAGCCTTGAACCTTTTATTTCTGCTCAAGATGAGGTGGCTGTGAAGGAGGGGGGGGAGAAAAAGAAAAAGAGGCATCCAGAGCCTCACATTAAACATGCAATACCTACCATTATCACTTCTCCAATGTAATTAAAGGAAATCTCCTATTCAAAGGCACTATTTCTTACTTCGCTTGATGTCAGAAAGAACGAGAGAGAGAGAGAGAGAGAGCATGCTTGGCCTGCATTTGCTAAACACAGAGACCGCCTTAAGAAAAAAAAAGGGAGAAAACTCTTTCTTTTCCTTCTTTTTGCCTGTTAAAAATTTCATAAACAATTGGAAGAGAGATTGCTGTGAATGATGCCTATCTAAACTCTATTTTCTCTTGTTACCCTTTAATATTGGTGACTCTTCCCTTTATCCTTTTCCAAATCACCTTCCCAGGTGAATAAAGTTATGAGTTAGTGGGTGGAGACAGGAAATGTGGAGGCACATCAACATCGGGAGAAGTGATTCTGCTAATTCACAATTACATGTGGCACTGGCAGCAATAAGTTTAACACAATAATACAGTAATAACAGTGCACAGCTCCCCATGGGGACGCTCTGTGTAAACAGAAGCACAGATATTATTTATGCAAAATTCAATGCCCTGTAAAGATGAATTAAATATGAAATCAACCCAGCTGCTTTACAAGTTGCTGGGCGGAGTACCAGTCACATGGTTTTGCTCAGTGGAGAGGAATCCAGTGGCATCTAATGACCAAAAAGTCAAACATGGGTTGTAAAGAGGATACAAGGTTAAAAAATACAAAGGGACGTAGGTGACAGAGAAAGGTGGTGGTGAGTTGGGAGGTCATTTGGCTCAGCATGGGAGACTCCAGGTCACCTGGGCAACACAGAAGAGCTTATGAGGCTCAGAGGAGAAGCTTACGGTGGTTTTACCAGGGGAGAACATTAGGTCCGGGCCAATTTGTCAGCTCTGCGACAAAAAATAATAGAAATGCATGACCGGACTCCAGCAGAAATTTGGAGAGCCAGCGTGATGCATGATGCTGACTCACATTTATTTTTCTAGTGATTATGATTTGGCAAAGTTAAGATCTGCCGTAACATAAATCTGGTACCAAGAGCACGTCCAGGTCATGTGAAAAGAGAATTATACCTAATATATAAATTATGGAGGAGGAAAATCAGTTCTAGAGATTCAGTGTTAATATAACATGAATGTACACATGCCCGTGCCTCAGACCAGTGAGCACTTTTCTTAGGACCCCTGGACACTTCTTTCTCATTTCTGTAATGCTGGCGGCGCTCAGGTGAATATGGTGATAACACGGCAGAGCCCTGCACGGGGGAGCTCTATGTGAAAAAACGCACAGCTACTCTTTACTCAAGTTTCAATGCCCTGTTACAACGAGTTAAATATGAAGCTCGACACACTGGTTTAACTCTGTTTTCTTCAATGGAGAGGAATGTAGTAGAGTCCAGGGGCTCCGCCGTGAGTCTTTCGTGGGGTCAACAAGAACAGCCATGGTCTGAAGGTGTGTGTCCCCTCGAAACTGCAATATTGAAACCCAGTCCCCAAGGTGATGGTATTTGGAGGTGGGGCCTTTGGGAGGTGATTGGGTCATGATGGGATTAGCACCTTTATAAGAGACCCCAGAGAGCCCCCCCCCCCGCCTTTTTTGCGATGTGAGGACGCAGTGAGAAGAAGGTGGGCTATGAGCCAGGAAGCGTTCGCCCAGCACCGAATCTGCCAGCGCCTTGATCTTGGATTCCTCAGCCTCTAGAACCTGTGAGAAATAAATTTCGGTTGCTTGAATGCCACCTAGTCTATGACATTCTGTTACAGCGGCCTGAAAGGACTAAAACAAGAAGAAATACATGAAGATAAGGAAAGAATCAGAGCATCTATAATAGGTCGCTATAGTGCGTTGTGACGTAAAGAAAATACAGTGGTTTCCAGCCCCTTCTCTGCCAACTCTGTACATGACCGCTAACCTCATTCCTCTGCCACCTGTGCTGTGGAACATCTGCGAGGAAAGTGAGTGGAGGGCAGAAAAGAACAAAAGAAAGTATGAGAGAATTGTCTTGAAGAAAACATGCACAGAAATATCACAGTACATTCTCAGCTGCCCTGCGTCCGGAGGTATCCTCAAGAACAAAGAGACACCACGCACACATTTTCAAGCCAATTAAAATATAGTTTTTCTCCCCTAAAGATGACAAGTTAGAGTGCTGAGGGATTTAAGACTTCATGAGAAAAACTGGGCTAGGAGAAGCAAGAGGGGCAGTGATAAACAACACTTAGCCGTTCACGGTGTTTTCACCAGGATGAAAAAAAGACCTAAGTGCAAAGACGGTCGGCAACAGGCACAGTAACTGAGGCATGTTTCCTACACAACTAACTTCCATTTATCATCCTTTGATCTCTCGCATATTTTCAGAATTTTCCCTCGCTCTGATTTCAGCCAGGGGACTAGAAACTCAGTTTGACTTGTAGACAATAAGCGCATGGAAAGATATTTTTATTTCATTGGGTTTTGGAGCCACACGTTTGACGACACTTTCATTTTACTGCTCTGTGCATCTCAATTTTAATGAAGAGCTACTGCAGACCCATGTGGAAGTGATATACAGTGTTAAAGATCTGGGAGAGAGTTACACAGCCAATCTGAACATATCAACATTCCCTGGCAAGGAACATCATAATTGGGCAATGCACGCTCTCAGGGCCAGTGCGACAGCCGTGCATGGAAGGGCGGTGGCAGGGTGAAGTCCACAGCCTGTGCTTGCCTTCTTCCACTAGGACGTGTGGAGACTGTGCGAAGGGACACAGAAGACTCCAGTGAGATTCCTGGATGCCAGATAGACTGGGCCTTAGCTGTGGAAAGGCTGCACTTGAACCAGGTCGTGAATTTCCTGACAGACTCGCCCTGGGTTGCTGTTATGTGATGGGTAAGATGCAGGGAGGCGGGTACTGGGCCCATCCTCAATATGGCCCACGATGCTAGCAGGGATCACCGCATCCTAGGTTGTGCCGAGGAAAGACAAACGCACTTTTCTAGTCTTGAGGCAGCTCAAGACTGGATACCAGAATTAAAGACTCCAAGTGTGGCGGCCTCATGTAGGAGGAAGACGTAGATTTTCCAGTGACAATCTCCCCGCAATTTCCCGAACCCACCTTCTCTTACTCTTTCCTCTCAACAGAGTCCCTCTCAATATTTTTTATCTTAATTCCATAAGAAATTGCAGGTTGAAGGCACAGTGAGACAAGATACTGTCCCTGAAACAGCTTCAGAGAATTAAAATATAGCCAAAAGATTTGGTTCATGTTTTAAGTGTGTATTACTCCTTATGGCACACACCTGCCACATAGTAGGCACTCAAAAATACCAAGTGAATAAAGAAATAAATTTACAATGTGCATTCTAGCCATGCACTAATCAGCTATTTTTCAGTTGACGGTTTTTCCTTTGACTCTTCTAACCCTGAAACGTCTACATGGGCATGCACAGAAGGGTACGGACTTACTGTCAGTAATTCTTGTTTGTCATGCTCTCCATAATGTGCTAGTATATTCCAGCTTCAGGAAGTTATATAAAACTTGGAGACAAAACATAGCATGAAGCACTAAAATTAAAAAAAAAAAAAGGGCCTGGCTGGTGTAGCTCAGTGGATTGAGCGTGGGCTGGGAACCAGAGGGTCCCGGTTCGATACCCAGTCAGGGCACATGCCTGGGTTGCGGGCCAGGTCCCCAATGAAGACCATGTGAGAGGCAACCATACATTGTTCTTTCTCTCTCCCTTCTCCTCTCTCTGAAAATAAATAAATAAATAAATCTTAAAAAAAAAAAAAAAAGAAGGACTTCCTGAAAAGTATCACAGCAGAATTTTTTTCAATATTCATCCTGGACAACATAAGAGGAAACTGCATTTGATTTTCTGGAAAACTCTCAGAGAGAACCTAAGAAAAACTGGCTAATGAGAATTGTATTTAGATACTGAATATTGAACAAGAAAGACCACAGGTACCTATCCTCGGGAAATTTGACAAATGAAGAATACCCTTCTTTCTCTGAGGCGTTTTTATTGCTCGCCTGCCTGGAAGCCGATGAATGAGTTGGATCACGTGTCGAGCTCTCTTCCAGCTCGAAGTTTCTATGAATGAAGTGGTGCACTTAAAATGATGGAATTGACCCATGGACTCCAAGTGCAACTGCTTGGCAGTGGGAAGCATCAACACACTTCGTATTTCCAGTTGGGGAAAACCAGAGCCAAATGGACGGCACTAATGAACCAGACGAGCAGAAGGCTTTCTGGCCCAGGTCTTCGCGTTCCCCTCCTGGTGACCTTGGCCAAATGCATTTCCTTTTGTTCTTGATGATAATCAAGCAAACAGAGTGCCCACGTTTGAAAAATGCTTCCAGCTTATTACTGCATTAGGAAAAGATCAATGCCTGTTGCACATACTGGGGGACGGAAGTATGAAAAATCATGCAGAGCTTCGGGTTTGTGGGCCTTTTACAACATGCAGACCTAGATTATGCCAAGGAGAGGAAAACAGGCCCTAATAATGGGTATTTTGAAGACAGTCAATGAGTGGCTAATGGTTACTCTGTAATTTAACCAAATTTCATCCAGAGTTTAAAAATAAAAAGGCAATCCCTGGCGAGGTAGCTCAGTCGCTTGGAGCATCATCCCAATATGCCAAGGTTGTGGGTTTGATCCCTGGTCTGGGCACATACAAGAATCAACCGATGATATATAAATATGGAACAACAAATTGATCTCTCTCTCTTTCTCCCAAATCAATAAACAAAAAATTTAAAAATAAAAAGGCTTTGACTAAATATAATCAGATTTCTGTAAATATACCATAATGGGTAAGTTTTAATTTCAATATCTATAGTTACTCTCTTTTCAGAAAGTATAGTATATATGTGTATATATATGTGTGTGTGTGTGTGTTCACATACAATAGATACAGAGATACACAGAGAGATACACATATGTCATTTGAAACCAGTAAGACATAATTCAATTTCCTTATTTTCCTGATAAAAATTTGCCTGGCTAAATAATTTCATGAGAATTAATTTGCAAAGTTTTCCCATCCAAAGAAAACACATGTTTTGTGCATTTATATTGATACTGATATCGGGATTGCAAGTTCAAATAACTACAGAGAGCCATCAACAGACAGTGACTGAATGAAAGGGACTGTGTGTTTTAAAACACGAGAGGTTTGGTGAATATCGTGTGGCGAATTGGAGAGCGTCTGCCTCGCACGCAGCATTGCCCGCTGCCGCGGCCAGTGTGTGGGATGCTGTCGTGTGGGAACAGGGTCGGCGCCCAAGTGCGCGCCCAGTGTTTTCAGAAGTCCCATTTCCAAATGAAGCCAGAAATCTGGATCTTTATACAAAATCTCCCCATGTTTAAGTGGTCGCACAATTTCATTTTAGCTATGCGGGGGCCCGTCCGCCACCAGTTTGTAGCCTTTGCTCTACAATCTTTCCTTTTTACACTCAGGCCAACTGTGAGAAGTTCCCCAGCAGAAGCCGAGTCCGACAACAGGCTGCTTACATTGATCACGTTACAAGTTGGTCGCTATTTGGAAATGATCCTTTTATTTTACTTAGGGCCTCATGGTACATGGGCATACATAGAAATCAAATTGCCTAACTGCTCAAGGTGTACTATAGGCGACATCTTGAAATTCTAATTTTAAAATGCTATTAAGCAGGGCTTTAAGGATAATAATGATAATGCCTAAAAGGGTTTTCATTAGAAATCAAACAAGAATACATACAAAATAATCATCTCTGCCCATACTTCGCACCTGCCAGTTAGGAATGCTGACACGCATTGGTCCCCGTCAGCCCTCTTCAAGAACGTCTTGCTAAGCACAGGTCCCCCACTGCTATTTATAGTCAATGGGAGCAAAGGCTGCCTTCAGATGCATCCATTGTGCTTACTAAATGTTTTTGCTTTTTGAGGGAACATCTTTCTGCCAAGTGAAATCTGTCGGAACTGCAGGCCAATTCTTGTAATATAACTGGTACATCTCCAGAGTCCCTAAGATACACCAAATTAGTCACTCTTGGGAATTGGATGAAATTTAAAAAAAGAAATCAGGAGCAATTTTACTGTATTTTGATAAAGGAGCATTTGGACCTTGGGGAAGGAATGAATGATGTATAGATCGGAAACCACATTCCTTGGAGTCTTTGTAAACTTCCATTCCAATAGTTAAAGCACATGTCTATCAAATTGCTTATGAAAAAAAAAAATATGGAAAATAACCAAGAGTAAAGCTTTGTTCTTATTAAGGAACATGAATATGTATGTAATTTTAGCCAGACTAAATGAACCCAAAAATGAATAAATAAAAAAAAATAAGAACAATAATTGTCACGAGAGAAGGTTTGTCTCCTTTTCTGCTCGTACGGAAGCATTCATGTTTGGAGTTGCAAAAGGGAATTCATACTTTTAAATACAACTATCCAGAAAGAGACAAAAGAAAAGGACTCTGAAAGGAAACCACTACGGAGCAAGAAGCACACACAGTGCCCCTACCTGCCCCCACCAGAGTAATAACCCTTTGTAAGGCCGGGCAGACTGCAGGCTTGCCATGACTGTAATACGTGATTATCAGTGTTCACGCCAGCAGAGCGTTAGTCCTGAGGTGTGTCCATTTCCTAAGTATGACTCTATTTAGAACGGTGACATTGAGCCATTAATCCTAATTTTACATTAAACATCTTTTGAGGCCACGTGAGCTCTGACTAGAATAAAATCCGATTTCAGCAGCAACAGTATAAGCATGAAATGTATCATGGCTAGCTGTGTGAGTCCTTCCACGTCTTGGCAGACATGGGCATTAGCATGCATTCGCCCTGGCTAATGTTCCACTGTCAATTAATTGGAACCAATATCAATAAATAAGTGGATTATACCAGGGATTCCACCTTTATCTTCAATCTAATGGATTGATTCGAATGATGTCTACTGATTATTAGGGATGCTAGCTATGAAATCAGTGCTATTTGAGCTTAGCAAGCTTGCAAGGTATACTACTGTTATTTCTCCTGTCTCTTGGGTTATTGTGTCTTCTACAACCTTTTAATGTGGGAAGAGCCCCATAAAATACCCTAAATGATGGGAGAGGGTTTGGAGTACTTTCAAGCTGTGAATACAGTGAGATGCTGGGAGACTGGCATGCCCAGAGAGGGCACAGAAGCTCTGGGACCTGCCCGTACTCTGCCTTGTGCATACCTTCCATCTGGCTGTTCTTCCGGTACATCCTGAATAAACAAAGGAATAAGTGATCCTTCCCTGAGTTCCATGAGGCATTTTAGCAAATTATCAAACCTAAGAAGGGAGTATAGGAAACTTCAATTTATAGTCAGTGGGTCGAAAGCATGGGTGGACTTGGACTTGTGATTGGCAGTGGGGACAGCCTTGTGGGACTGAGCCCTGAACTTGTGGGATGCGATGCTAAGTTCAGGTAGATAGTGTCAGAACTGAACGGAATTTTTGAACACTCAGTTGATGCCTGGAAAATCAGAGAACTGGTTGTTGGTGTTAGAAAACACTCCAGAATGACCAAAAAAAAAAAAAAATCACAATGATGTCTAGACCTCGGCTTCTTAATTTCATTCTACACCACAAAGAACTAAAGCTCCTTTGGAGAAAGAACCAACTTTAATAACTGCAGCGTGGAAAGTAGCAAAAGAACCTGGATTGTCTTGTTGTGCCAGAGAAGTAAGAAAGTGAACCGAGGAGAGGGACAGGTCAAGAACTCCTAGGAAGCCAGCTGGAAGGAGCTCCCACTGGACAAATCTGGGGCGATCTGAGCATCAAAATAAACAGTGCTCTCAGTGGAGTTTAACTCACTGGATGAAATAAGAATCCACAAGTCACACTGACACTGATAAATGAATAAACTAAAGGTTGAATGGGGAATAGATTATGTACATAATTCTCAAATTATCACCCCACAAAGTTCTTATCACTCTCAAAGGGGAAAGGAACGATATCACGGTGGGGCAGCCTGGCAGACAGCCATACTCAGGTGACCAAGCTACTCTCATCAGTGATGTGGCAAGGGGGGCTGATGTGCCACCTGATGTGATGCAATCAGATCACAGTGTCATTCTGGAGATAGCCGTGCCAGATGAATAACCTGAATCTAATCATGAAAAAAAATCACAATAACCCAAATCCAAGGAGATGCTACAAAATAACTGGTCTTCAAATTGGCAGTCATGAAATTCAAGGAAATAGTGCAAATATAATTATAAACCCATATTTTGTGTCAACGCAAATATACAGGGTGGAGCTGAAGTAGGTACACAGCGGTGAGTATGCAAAACACAGTTTATTCTTGTATAATTACCTATTAACTATTGCACCGCGCTCCGTACGAACAACTGTATGCCTACATTCGCCCCACTCTGCATCACTCTTAGAGTGTTCGGTGATCCCCCGAGGTGAATGCTTTTATTTTTAATTCCTTCAGTGTGGCTCACTCTCTTTTCTGTCTTTTCTTCCTCTCTTTTTGGTCTCTCCTTTTCCCCAGACTCCAAAATGTTAGCACTACCTGAAAGCAGTATTACCCACGTGCCCATTCAAAACAGATTTTAATTTTCTTTTTCCAGATCCTGAACTTGTATCTTCAGTGGATTTTAATGACAGTGGAGTTAGCGCAATGCCAGGACAGACTACCACCTTGGTAAAACCTTTCAAAGGTGTTCATTTGAGAAATATTTGTGTTCTGCTTTGTGCTTCATGAGGCACTTCACCTAGCGTACATCAGCAGGTTCTCGTGACTGCTCTGAGAGACATGGCTGTTTCCCATTTCTCAAATAAGGAAATGAAGGCAGATTCAATCCTTCACAGGGGTCATGGATAACAGTGAGCACACAGCAACAGAACCATAGGGACTGACTGCATGTCAGCATTATAAAAAAAGAGAGAGAGGGAGAAGAATCAATTCGACAGGAACTGTCCCTGGAATAAGTTGGTATTGCTCTGGCAGCTCACTGTGAATGAACTGCAGTCACTGTGCCATCTCAGTTAAGGCACGGGAGTCTGCGGCCGTCCGTCTTCTTTTCCATTGCTGCCGAGCTTCTTCACTAAAACGGACAGTCCTTTATAGTTAATTGTGGTTTTTTAAAAAAAGAAGTGAAAAGGAAATGAACAAAATCAATTAGAGTTGTTGGTGCATTCCATATATTTGAGGCACGACTTTACTGTTTTAATTAAATGGAAATACAGACCATTGTTTTAAAGACACTGCAAAGACAATTCCCACCCTGATACCGGCCCCCTCCCCCAAACTCTGTCTTTTCAAACTGGAACATCTATGACAGCCAGGCCGACCACTATCTAGAAGATTGGGTTCTGATAATGGTCAACTGTAAATCACGACCTGCATTGTAATTATTCCTCTAAAAATCCTACTAATTACAAGTCTACTGCTATAGGTACACTTTTGTAAAGTTTGAATAGTTATCTAGTTTAAAGTTTTTTTGATAAAGTTAGCAGATTTGAAATCAAAGGGAACAATATAGAGGTTTGAATAAAATTCTAGGATTTACTGCATTCATGCTGGTTAAATCTTAACAGTAGCACAAGTCCAAAAACACAAGGCAAACCTCTTATAATTGGTGTAAAGGAAACACTTAATGGTGGCATTGTAACTGGAAATCTGTGAGACAGGGTCAAGTCCGCACCCCTCAAGTCCCAGATGTGAGGTCTTCAGCATCTTGGGCCCTCGCTTGTTCATCACACCTGAACAAGGAGCTCTGTGTCTGGCACACAAGCTGCCCGCTATTCTGAGTGTTTACCATCACATTCCAAATCCACTCTATGATCTTTCAGACTTAGTTTTAGTTTTCCAGACTCTGTTCTAGAAATGAATGCATTTTATTTTTACATAAAGCAATAATATTATTTATACCTCTTTGAACACTGTTTCAAGTTGTCACATTTGAAGGATAGCAAGATGTCCATGAGTATCTATTCTCCCAGTTTCCATCTGCCCCACTGTGTGGCCAGTCAGCCGGTCTAGAGAAAAGACTTTAAGCAAACTGTCCTCTCTCGCCCCGCCGTTCAGAGTGCCCCTCTGTCTCTGTCTCACGAGCTGAATGGAGCACCCAGCATCCTGGGACCAGCTGATGAAATCTACTCACTCAGTTCCCAATACAGTCAAGTGGAAAAAAATCACGGGTTGGCGTTCGAATGGCGGCCCTACCACTTTTTCTCACAGCGTGACCTTGCACAATTCATTAACACCTCTGTGTATCGTTTTCCTCCTCTCCTGTGGAGTAAGAGTGAAGAATGAGATAAGGAACATTCCTAAAAGGCCTCACACTATACCTGGCACAGAGCAGACACGCCGCCAATACAGATTCCCTGCGGCCTCCATTTTTCTTCCTCCTAGGAGGGATGAGCATGTGAAGTTGCAATACAGAGGAAGTAGTCTTTATTGGGGGAATTTCAGGACTCTGTGTTGATAGAGAAGGTATTTTGAGTCCCGGGGCACTTCCAGCTCCTGTCACATCCCAATAGGCAACCACTTAATCCCTCCGGCAGGGAGTGGACTATGGGAGAGGTGAGGCTTCTGTGAGATTTTCTAGGAAAAATCCTGTAAGTGCTTGTGAGCGAATGGGAAATCCACCCCCTCTCCTCCTCAGACAGGCAGGAGGGGCGCGGTGTTCTAGGCAAGGGTTCGCAGTGCATGTCTGAAAAAAGGAACGCAGTGCCATCAAAACATCATGTAGCACATTCCACAATGCTAATCATACCAAACACGGCCTTTTGTTCAAGATTGGTATTGTTACTTGAAGATTTTATTACTAAAGTTCTCTGGTCCTCCTGATGCTCAGCCCTCACTACTGGGAGAACGTGGGTTTGCTCAGAAATGACAGGGTCCCGAAACAGAGGAGAATGGGACCCTCTGACGTGGCTCACTGCTAAGAGTCGAATGTGATCAACCGTGATTGGACTTATCTATCTTCCCACTTGATAAAATACACTCAGGAATTTCATTGAGAAGAATGAACAATAAGAACCTCTTTCAATTATTTCAGAGAATTAAATTTCAAATACTTTTTAAAAATAAAATGCTACTATCAAATGTCAAATGCATGAAATGTCCATTTCTTCGAAAGGGGGCAGCAGAGATGTTATTTCTATTATGCTTTTAAGCATAATAAATTTTGGGGAGACAAATAAATTTTAAGAGGGCTTACTTAGCTGTCTACTCAAGTACAACTCAGTAAAATACCTAACGGCATTCCTGGCTCTTTTTCCCCAACTTCTAATTTCTTGAGATGTGGAATTTCTCCTTAAACTGCCTCAAAGTCCTTAGGATCCAGGGGAGATTTTATTTTCTGCAATGACAGATTATGAGAACAATTATACAAAGTACCCACAGCATTTGTTCTCTGCATAATTTTGGTAGAAAAATGGTAGAATTTTTTTAAAAAAATCTGTTAACAAGTTGGGTAGTACACAGGAAAGACAGGGATCACAGCCATGCTTCACAGGCATTGTTTTTGATGCATGCTGCCCCCAAAGCCAAGTCAAAGAGCAATCAGGGACCCCCGCCGCTCCACGTTCCCTGGGGGAGCACACGTGTTCTCAGCATCGCTTCCAACCCATCCAGACCCCTTCCCAGGGGTCAACTGGCTCTTGGAAAGTCGGATGAGGAACAACCTAAAACACGATTACTGCTCTAGTTTTCCCTAAATGCTCTAGTGGCCGTCACTTTACTCTGTGTCCACCGCATTCCATTACTGCCCAGAGTAATAAAGCCCTCTGTCACGGCGAGAGCTTTTCATCTTCGGAGCTCCCTCTCTCTCTCCCGATGAGACTGCCAACTCCACTCTCAGGAAATGAGCTCATGCGAACACTTTATTTTCCGTGTGTGAAAACAAAACAAAACAAAAGGGCCGTTGCCCAGCTTCAGAGATGGGGGGTGGGGGTCGGGACGGTGCTCTGTCTCCGAAGTCAGATGCGGCTGTTTGAAAGGGACTGAAACTGACCAGGGAGCCTCTTTCAGGATCAGGAAGTTGCAGCTGAGCCATTATACTGGCCCACGGGCCTCCCACCCCTTTTATATGCCTCATTGGGAGTGGCGGGAGGACTGCACCGCAGAAGGGAGGGAGAGGGGGTGGGAGAGAGGAGGACAGCAGAGCTACCTCTAAACCCATTTCTGTTTGTGAACATTAAACATTTGCATTCGCTTTGGCCAACACCACTGGCCAATGTCAATGCCATGAGTCTATGTGCGCTGAATGTTTCATGCATGGGACAGATGGTGACACCATCACAATGCAGTCAGTGCCTAAATAAGTGAATCACGGCTTAGTCTTTCACATCCAAACAGTAACTAAATTTAATTGTTTTTGCAATCAGTGGCATATGTTGGCATCTGTCTACCGTATGACTTGGACCAAATCTGGTCTGGCCAAGGCATCCTGAGTACTAAGGCTAAACATTTTCTAGTGTTAATGTATTGCAAATAGCACAGGCAGACAGGTTAACTAATTAAGATTATACATTATGCTTTTTGACCTCTTGGACATGTACCACGTTTATGAGAAAGGTAAGAGCTACTGACCATCTAGAGGATTTTCTCTGTTGCATTGCTAAAATGTTTAAACTTGTCCTACTCACTAATAATAACAACAGCAAGTGGAACACACTTAATTTTCTATTACATCTAAAAGGGACTGGTTTGGCCTGGCCAGGTGGCCTAGCTATTTGGAGCACTGTTCTGTATACCAAAAGGTTGCAGGTTCAATTCCCTGTCAGGGCACATACGTCGGTTGCAGATTGATCCCCTGTCGGGGAGTTGTACTGGAGGCAACGAATTGATGTTTCTTTCTCTCTCTCTCTCTCTTTCTTTCTCTCTCTCATGAATCAATATAACATATCCTTGGGTGAGAATTAAAATATAATAATAAAAAATAAAAGGGATTGTTCTCATCCTTGTCCTCATTGATCTACCCAATTCAGTTTGTTCAAATATGTGTGAATAAACTGAATTTTCCATCAGTCTCTGTGGTAGGCACTGGAATATTCTCTCCAGAGCTCATGTTCTGGTGGGGAGTCAGGCATGCAGATAAATAATTATAGTCACATCATGCTTGCTTTTTGTGGTGTGGGCAAGGCCCTAGAAGGAGCATAAGGAGGAAAATTTAACTTCTCTGGTGAAGTTGGGAAAGGCCGGGGCATTATGGAGTTCAATGTGAAGACACAAGTAGTGAGGAGGAAGCTGAGAGGACACGCGAGTCTCCAAGAGCAGCAGCGGCCAAGAGGCAAGTGGAAAGAGGATCTGGAACTCGCTGTCCAGCATGCAACCTTTCGCATTTCAGTGCAAATGAATGAAAACAAAACTGGCTTCCAGTTTCTCAGATACACTAGCTAGACTTCAAATGCTCCACAATCACAGGTGGCTGGCGGCCACCGTACCCGACAGTGCAGGGACCATTCCCATCACCGAGTCTTGCTGCCAGTGCTGGCTGGGGAACGCGGACTCCTGCGGAAGGGCACGCCACGAGGCTGGAAATGCAGGAAGGGCCCTGGGTCTGTGAGTCCTGAGAAATCACGTAGAGAAATGAAGCTATTATATTAGCTTATGATATTTGAAGAGACACCTATGAATTTAGTCAGTGAATGCCAACCTTTTCATCTCATGGCACATGTAAACTGACTACTAAAATTCTGCGGCACACCAAAAAATGTATTTTTTGCCATTCTGACCAAAAATAGGCACAATTTTGATTCATTCACACCAATAGCTTTTGTTCTATTGGCTGTTGTCATTTTTTTTTAATGTGACAGTCTAAGGGAAAAGAGGTCAGTGCCCCTGACTACATAGTCAGGTATTGCATGTTTTACAAATTCTTGCAGCACACCGGTTAAAAACTGCTGATTCAAGTGGCAGAGTGAGATGTGTGGGTGAGTGAGGGAGAGAATAAATGAATGACTTGCTCAGATCTGTGTAGAGAAAACTTCATTCCAGCTGCAGTGGCTGCGATGGCACACAAACACACAAGCACCCTGCAAATACACCACACACATTTGTATCAACTGTATATGCTTCCGTCCTCTCTTATTTCTCAGTGAATAACATTGATAATGACAGTAGTTAACATCTATGGAATGTTTATTGTAAACCGGGCACTGTCCTGAATATTTCATCTGTGTGAACTCAATAAGACCAAGAGGTGAAAAGATACTTTAGTGAATCATGTTGATGCCTCTAGGCCAATATTTCTATTTAATTCTTCATATATATTGGTTTATGGGACTAGAAGTAAAGAACTGTGAAGAGCAGTAGCTACCAGAAAAACATGTGAATAGATAAACTTGATGGCATAATTTATTCTGTCAATGAAGCTTGATCACTAAGCAGGGTCGCTTTGAAGGAGGGGCAGTGGAGGGGGGCTGGGGTGACTGTACTTGCTACATATGCTTGAAAATAGGTAACAGGGCTTTTATGGAAGTTCCAGTAAAAGTCTCTGGAGTTGCATTAATGGGGACTTCTTTACATAGACCATTCAACTAAAAGCCCTGATCGAAATTGTTCATATTGAAAACTGACGGTAAAACTTTAAGAAATGGAGACAACAACTCTAAGCAGTGAATTCTCCAGTGACTTGCATCTCATTTAAATCGTGAATTGAGGTGGCTACGTGGCTGGCCAAATCTCAGCTTTCTTCATGTTCTTGGGTAGAGTATTCTGCTCACCATCCTAGTCACTTAATGCCCAACTGTGCCCCAGAGGAAGCTAGCAAAATACACTTTCTTCTATCGTTGCCAAAATTTGATCTAGGTTCCAACGGGTGGGGGAGGGGCGGGGAGACCTGATATGGTCTGTAGCTTGATTCTCCTTCCTATTGCTTCCCTATGACTCATTGAGTGGATTAGTCAAAAGAACTAATTGAATACCTACTATGCGCATGCAGAGAAGAGGTCATAGAATAGAAAGAAACTAATAATTTTGACATTCAATGTTTTTAAAATCTGCCTAAAAGGTTTTATACATATAAGAAATAATATAATAACAATTAAAAACAATGAGAGTCAAAATTTAAGATAGCCTATAACAACCTGAATCCCCGAGTACCATAGAGATTTGAGAGTCTAGAAATGAGTGATGAGTGTAGCGATACGGGACTCTGAAAGGGAGACAGGCCACCGGCAGGGAATCGGTTGTAAATCAAGACACGAAATGTTGGGGAACTAAACCCATTGTAAGTTTGGATATTTATAATGAGTCCAATGATTTCTTTCTGATTTACTTTATCATGACAACCACAGTCAGAGGCTTTGAAAATCTGAAAAGAGATTTAAGAGGGAAAATATGCAAAAGTACGAACAGCGCGTCCTCAAATAACATTGCTTTGTTTGACATCACTTGGTCACACTGCTGATGAGATGTTGTGGGAACTTAATTCTTGTTTGTATCAAAGAGCCTCCGGTGAACCTGATGTCATTACACAGTGTTATGCTCAAAGGCACAGGACCTACGGACAGCACTGAGTGAGGACTCACTGCACTGGTCCGTAAGTTGTTTTCAAAGAAGAAAAAAAAAAAGAATAAAAGCACATTAAAAATTACATGCCTCTAACATTTCACAATAAAGAAGAGAACTTTATACCAAGTCCCGTCCCTGTAATTTCTCAAAACTTTGCTATTTACAATTTTTTAAATATAATTAATGGGGTGTTTATAATGCTTAATGCTGAAAATCCTCCGATCCAACTAATTTTTAAAATAAATTATTCCACTTAACAAGGAAAAGAAATCATTTCAGTTTTTACCCACATGCTGCACTTCTCCAAGTATTCCACATTTCCAGCCATTATCCTTCCTTACAAAGAGCCCACTTAATAATGCTCACTCTAACAACCTCATTTATTTTCCAGAAAATTAACTCAGTTTCAACCCTGATTAATGATTTCATCTAAATGAATCAAATTAAAAATTGAAAATTATATTTCAAAAGCCCAAGAAAAAAAAGTTGACCATTTCCAGTTAACAAATGATCCTTTCAAATATTAAAAGATGACCATGAAGAGTGCGTGATGGTAATAAAATCAGGCATGGGCCCACTGCCTATCTGGAAATCGTGGACGAGGAGAATTAAAGAGAGAAAAAAAGGAAGAGAAAAAGGTGCCCTATGCATTTTTTAACACCGAAGCCCCTTGGGAGACCAAACTGACTTCTCTGTAGGCTCTGCCTGTAATCACTGCACCGAAATAAGAGCATTTCCTGTTAATTAACACTGGTTGGGTCGGTGATGCCCTCTGTGGAGGGGATTAGGTAAGAAGTCTCTCTCTCTCTCTCCCTCTCTCACACTCACACACACACTTGCTGGATGGCCCCTCCTAACCAAACCAGACCCATGGAAGATGCTTCCCGCTACAATGTCTTCTCTTCCAGGTGGGAGCAGTTCACAGGGAAAACAAGCAACTCACTCCAGAGAAACTTCGTTTCTGACATGTTATTCAGTTTTTAAAAAATCTACTTGTGTACAAGGCTCACAGGGGAGGGAAAGGTGAAAAGGCAGAGCCCAAAGTATTTCTGGGGCAGAGAAAACGCTCCCATGTGATACTATAATGGCGGGTTCATGTCATAATCCACTAGTTCAAACCCGTAAAACTCCAAGAGCGAACCCCCATACAAACTGTGAACTTTGGGTGACAATGACGTGTCAATGCAGGTTCGATTGTGACAAACAGACAACTCTGGTGGGGGATGCTGATGGAGGGGGATGGCGTGCCTGTGGCGGGAATATGGGGACTGCTTTCCACTCAATTTGGCTGTGAACCTAAAATGGCCTTAAACTGTCTTTAAAAAAAGAACACCAGAATCCTCCCTTCAAATTTCCACTTTTGTGGTCCACAGGATTACTGAATTTATCCTGAGTCCTGTGTAAAAACACTTCAGAATAAAGCATCATGTAGTTTTCAGCTAGATTTCCTTATTTCCTTCTATTTTTTGGAATGTGTGTCCATCAAGAGGTCAGTAAGGAGGCGTAACTGGTCTCAAAGCTGGTCTCGGAAAACGTAACAGAGGCATTCTGGTGGTGATGGGCTGTATCCCGTTTCCATGACAGATACACCCTCCCCAAGCTTTCCCTTCGGAGCAGATTGTTAAATTCTCAAATTATGAGAAGAAAAAGCTGCTTCTGCATTCCTCCCAAAGCTCCGCTGGGATTCGCCTCATGTGGGCTGGTAAGTGCCTTGCAGAGGTCTCAGAAGCCTGCAGCTGTGGTGGTGGGGGGGCGGTGCCCAGCTCAGAGTGCCAGCTACAGCCCCCGGCCACCCACAGGCTGTCGACCAGCCCCAGATGGGCGCCCAGCCAGGGGTTCTGCTAGCCTGATGGGCAGCTGAGGGGGCGGGAACACCCTGTGAAGGAAACCTGGCCGGCAGCCAGGGCACCCAGGGCCTCCCTGGGGCTCCCCTCCAAGCTGATTTCCAGGGAGTGATGTGCTCATTGAGAACCAACGTCAGAGATGAAGAACATTAGACACAATGAAGGGGGGCATCACCCCAAAACCTAGACACTCAACTGTAGGCACACATCTTGAATGTCATGGGCAACCAAGTGGGTATGTTATTTCGAGCATTTTCTAAACAGTATTAATTCTTGCAAGCTGTTTGGGTTCTGACAGGGAAACAGGACTTCGCAGTGAACCAGCAAGGATGCACCTTGACTCAGGAAGAAGGGGGTGTGTTTGGGATTTAGGTTTTAGTGCAAGTTAGTACTCCTCAGGTCCTTTCTCTTTGGTGGTTTGCTTCCACGTTCCCTACCGTAGCTGCTGTGCCCACAACCCCTTCTCCCGCAGGGGGGAGAATTATTTAATGAATCACTATGACAGGAAGCAGGGATTATTATTGACAATTTACAAGGGGGAAATAAAGACACAGGAAGAAGTGACTTGCATCGTGACAAAAAAAGGGAAGTATCGTGTTATATGGCTCTTTACTGTTAATCTTCCAGACTTTCTATAGCATACTTAGTAAAATTCTAGAAACTTTTGAAAAGTGTCATCCACTCGAAGCCCTTACAGCAGAAATGGCTCTTTGGGAGCATTCCTGAAACACCTCTGTTCAAATGTTTGAATGACTGTGCTAAGGTCACACAGCTGGTAAATAAGCACACGATAGACATACGTGAGAAGGTGAGAAAAAGCCCCAGGCTTCCTGTGTTCTGCTGACATCCCTGGTACTTCCAAGCACCATAACTGCTTCACGCCCAGTTAAGGCTTTTATCTGCATCAGCCCAGAAGGTGCTGGCACCTGTAGGGAATTTCTACTGATTTGTGGGCACAATGATGAGGATGTGGCCACGCTGTACAGAAGGTTCCCCTTCTGTTAAATCACACTTATCCAAAGAGGCAAAATGCTCATGCATCCCAGCTTGCCATGAACTGGACAAGACTCTGACTATGCTAGGTACATACACGCTTCTGACATAAATAAAATTTTGCCTAGGAAAGCAAATATTCTTCCACACCAAATATCATCAATTTCTTTGCACTCTTCAAACAATAAGGCTAATTTTTTTTTTTTACCAGAACTTAGGACCAACTAGATGCTAATAAAATTCTCCCATGAACCACTGTGTCTGTAGAATATTCACCCTGAGTTGAAATACTTCGGCCATATTAAGGCCAGGCCTCCCTGAATTATCCATTCCAGGTTCAACGTCCCCAACTGGATGCTGATTCGGTCAACAGAGAAAAGGTCTGTGGGCATCATTCTAAAATATACAAGGGTGTCTCTGACATACAGTCTCAATGACCCAAGTTTTCAAAATTATGAGTCAGTGAATCTCCCAGCCAAGCAACATCTTCACAGTGTAACAGAACACTGAAATGAGTATCCTTGGGCTTAAGGTTCAGAAATAAATGTCAACTCACTGCAAATTACTTTTGCCTTTAAATGAATACCTGATCAATGATCTGACCTTGTTTTCATTGCCTACATGAAGAAAATTAAGACAAAATAATTGTTCAGCTATATCATAACTTAGTGTTAAACTATATTTATACAGCAGGAAGGAAAAAAATAGCTACAAGTACTCTGTTTAATTTGATTTCTATAGATAACAAAATCTGATAATAATGATTTCAAAGCATTGTTTTTATTTGAATTACTGAATTTAGCAGCTACTATGGATCACAATAGCCACATTCATTTTCTTGTTCTTATATTTGATATTACTTAAAAATCCCTTTTTAATCATTAAATATGCTGAATGACATTTCTGAAATAAATTAATCTATGTAGTTTTAAAATATCATTTAATTTTCATTAATTTCCTCTTGTGCATTTTTAATACTAAACTCCTTTGTTTACTTTAAAATATAGCCAAAAACCCATACTCTATACAAACTTTTTCAAAATTTATCTTATTCATCCATCAACCAAAAGACAACACAATCCATGGATTGACCCTAATTTTCACTGAAGTAGTTTGCAAATATTTGCTATAACTTTATTTACCTATCTGCTCTGTCTGGTTTGACTACTAGCTGGATGAAGATAGATTTCTATTTAATTCTCACCATAAAAAGACATTGTAGAATGCTAAGGAATCTGTGAATATTCCACAAAAGATTATTCACTGAACATTCGCATAAGTTACAGGCACACAAAAAATTAAAAAACACAGTGACTCATTGATTTCAGTAAATTTCAAACTATTCCATAAAATGCTGAGATTTCCAGTAAAGAAAACAGAAAAAGTGTTTAATGTCTGCCCTAACAGCCTCGTCACCCAAGTCAAGCATCCAGGGAGGAAATAGGCTCTGACGTTAAAAGAAATATTGTATATAAAATTAGAAAACTGTCGTTCCACATGGTCCAAGTTCAGGCAGGAAAACAAGAACCCCACTCGGCACTTCCACGGGGAGAGTTTAACGCAAGAAACTGGCTCAGAGGCTGCAGGGGAACTGCAATGGCAAAACCGGAATTGGGGTCGTGACTGCAGGAGGCTGGGGCTGCTTTTGTCAGCGGTTGAGACAAAAGCAGGAATTCAGAGCTCTAGGAATCTGGAAGCCCATCGAGGAGGCCCTGTGGGGCTGACGTTCAGACCTTGGAGGAGCTGAAGCCAGTGGCCCGCGGTGGGTCTTCCGAGGTGCACTGTGGTGCTCGGTTGGGAGTGCCAGAAAGAGCTAGAACCTATGCCAACTGCCAATGCCAGGGCAAGGGGCCTTTGATGGGGTGGCACCATCAGGAACTGGTTAACAGGAAGCAAACATAAAGATCAAATTTCTCCCCCCCCCAAGCCCTCACATCACAAAAAGCGTGGGTTTGAGCTGAGAGATAAGAGCTTGATAAAGGGCACGTAGACTTAAGAGGGGTTTCATAACCAAATCATCAACCTTACGTCTAAGAACAGTAACTTTTCAAAGTGCATCCTACGCCATTAGAAAGGGGCTGGGTCACTTTCATGAGCCAATAATCTGTTGCTAATACCTAGTGTTCGCCCCCTAACTCTGTGGTACATTCTTTTCCGTGGCCCGTATCACCTGAAATATTTATCCATTGCTCCTTGATCAACACGCTCATGCTTGATCTTTTAACCTTAAAAACATCTTTTTTTAATATCAGCATTTGTCACCAAACACACAGTAGTATTTTTGTGCAGGATGAATCCATCTTTGGAACACATTGAAACCCTAGCCCTGGGGCCTCGGGGCTGCTTTGGCTGGTGACCAGGTGGACAGGTGGACGGAAGGGGGAGGGGCGATGCCTGCTTGTGAGGGGCAGCTGAATGCGTGTGTACAATGAGGCTGCCATTGTGAAGAGAAGCACAGAACTAGGCCAAAAAATGTAATCGACAGGCTGAGCTTGAACCAGAACTTGATAAAGGAGTTTCGTGTTCTTGTTCTATTTTTCTTTTCTCTCTCTCTCTCTTTTTTTTTTTTTTTTTGCATTAATGTTTTGGGTCAGAGCCTTAATGTTATATGAAAACAGAACTGCGGCCTGTGAATCAATTTACTAAACAAATAGCAGCTGTAGTAAAACATCTGTTTGGGAAAAAGGAAATACCAACTCATAAAATCCAATGAAGGCACTGTGATCTGTACTTTCACAAATACGTGGGGGTTAGACATATGGAGCAGTTTGCAAAAGATGATCAATCATTCTATTAAAAAACAAAGTGAGGAGCAGGTAATGTTAGGATCTTCACACCACATAATAGCCAGCGTCGGAAAAAGATTTTGGAAAACGATATGCAAGTGTTTCTCGGGAATGAGAGGGGCCATTAACATCTCCCTTGCAAAAAGTAATTTTTTAAATATAAAACAGCATGATATCCAAGCACGACCACACTGCCTAGACTGTCACCGATAGTACAATGATTGGCATAATGTAATTATACAAGGCTAAATAAAGGAATAACAACAACAGGAAGGGAGAATTGTGTGCGGAACTTTGGGAAGACATCTGCTCTATTATGCATGGATCTGCCTTATAATTCATCAGAGCCAAAGTGACTTGCTTTCTAAGATCAATCATTCCAGGACCTCTAATAAAAATTTCAATGAAACTATGAAGAGAGAGTAAACGAGGGACTGGATTTCCTCCTTATGTTGCCGGCCTGGAAAACAAGCAAAAATCAATAAACAGAGCCGAAATGAAACAAAACAAAACAAAACAAAACAAAACAAAGCCGAAGCACTTTCTGAAGAAGGTGTTGCCATCTTCATAATCACAGGCAAGCTGATTTGTGTGTTTGTTTGTAATACTTTGCTGACCCTGGTCGCTTTCTTTCTCTTTGATGCACAGAGTTTCCATTAAAACCAAGGAAAGACATAATACACGCCCCCCCCCCAGGCCCCCCCCTCCCAAATCACATCACTAGGATAAAGCAAATCTGAGAGCAGTAATAAATGTCAGAGCTATAAAAGCAAAGGCAGCAGCTAGGTTGCTTTTCTTACCTTTCTGTACTTAAAAGTGAAATACCTAGCTGTTATCTTGGCGCCTGCAGAGTCTCCCCATTGTAGATTCAATAATACAAGAGGCTTCTTATCAGCAGCGAGGGTGACTGATTAGAGCTGTGATATGTTTAGACAATGCGCTGTATTTAACTGAATTTACAGATGCCCCAGCTCGGACACGCTAGTAAACGCCAGAGACTAATAGGAAATTAAACATGTACAATGGACTAACTCCATTTGCTCTCACACAGTGTAATGTGTTTAGTTAACTTACTCATAGTCACACTTTATCTTTTTCTCTATGGATTCCCTGGGATATGTTTCAAATTGGCCAGAGATTAAATCTTCTTTTCAATTTTTTTTTGTTACCATTTTATTGCCGCTTTCCCTTGTTATTGGCCACTCTTGCTCTTGCAGAGATAAGCTAAACAAGATGAGGGTCAGCACCACACCCCCGCCCCCGCTGCCTCCCCACCCAACCCAATTATCAGATAGTCAGCAAGGAATGCGAGGGTACAGGATTCCATAATATTAATATTAATATAACATGAGAGGAACAAAAATCAGTCACTTATTTGAAAGCAATGGTGTATTTAACTCATTTGAAATTTAAATGTGAATTTTAATGCGCCTGGCATGTGGCACGTACCATACACACACACAGCGACAGTGTGGGAGCAGCAAGCACAGGTCAGTGGAAGAATTGTTTTAACTCTTCGTTGTTCCTTTATTTGCTCATAAAAACAGCTGTGACTACTCAGGTGTCTAGTACATCTCTGCGCAGCACCCACTGTTGAGCGGGGGAGGGGGAATGTTGCAGAGTTCTAGGACTTCTCATCTGGTTCACAGAGAAAGGTAATTTATCATTACGCAAATCCACGGAAGGGTCTGTAGGTCTTTGAAAAGGGGCTGTTCACAGAGTGCTCCCCTCATTATAATATAGCAACTGAATCTGCAACAGTTTCGTTGTCCTAAGAAACTATGAGGTATTCCTACGTCCGTGGAAGCATACTACCTAGCAGGTGCAAAAGAAATCTCTGATCTATTCTGATCATAGTTAGACTTCCTGAGATGGTTAAAGATAGCTTCATCTCAGTACTGACCGCATGCCCATATGCCCATGACCCTGTCCTTGAGAAGAGTGGATGAAGTCATGGCCAGGTAGTTCAGTCAGTTGGAGCATTGTCTCAATACGCCAAGGTTGTGGGTTCGATCACCAGTCAGAGCACATACAACAATAAACTAGATGAATATATAAATAAGTGGTAAGAACAAATTGATATTTCTTTTTTCTCTCTCTAAAATTAATCAATAAAATTTTTTAAAATTAAAAGTAGATGGAATTAGATGCCCCAAAACTGGTGACCAAAGCTGACATTAGTACTATGGTGCCCTCTAATTAATTTTTGACGTTTTTTATGTAAACTAGCCAAAATACTTTTACATCAACCTAGCTTACAAAATAAAAGGAAGGAAATCCAGAGCAAGTACAACAGTCTGGAAAGGCGGCTAGAGTGGGCGGTTTCTTGACACCATACATACTTCAAAGTCCAGAGATGTGACCCCGGACAGAAAGATGTAACGGCATAAACTCCACATACACATATTCACATCTGCTTCTCAAATACCAGGCCCTGGACCTACCCTAGGTCAGCCCCAACCTGACACCCCAGGAGACCCAGCCCCGGGGCTATGACCTCAATATCGCCATTAACATGGACAAAGGCCCCTTCCATTTTCGATTTTCTCAGCACTGTTTTTACTGAGCACACAGCTATTTTTTTTCAGAATTTTGCGCCTGATAAGACATAAACATTTAAACAAAACAGAACAGAAACATGTGACTACGTTGATCACAATAAGTGCCTATATGCACAGTCCTTTCAAACAGTCTTTTCATTGACTCTTTTTTAAGCAAGAATGGCACCAAAGAAAAACACTAAAACCACAGGTAACCACATAAAACCACTAATAAACAAAGTTGACATAATTTATTATCCTAAAGGATTATGACCCTCACGCCCAAATCAAAATTTTACTCCATGGGAAGAAGAGAGAAGTATGGTAGCAAGAGGTACTGATGTCATTTGAAAATCAAGTTAGAATGAGATAAGTACCACGCAGTGAAATGGACTTCACAGTAATCATTTCTTTCTCCATCTGAGTAATCCAATGAATGTTACTTCTCTTAATCAGTTCTGATTGGTATTTGCTGTATGAGACACAGACAAATCTTTGACCAATCTTTAATTAGTATCACTGATGAAATATTTATTCTTTTAATTTGAATTTAGAAACCCAATAAAGCCATGTTTGCATCTTTTATCAACTTAAATATTATCCTCCTTTATTGCTTTTGCCATGACTGCAGAATCTGAAAATATTCTCCTGAAACAATGAGAATTTCACACATCCAGGGTTGCTCTGGTCTCATTGCTTTTAGGGCAAATATTTAATATAGGCGTGCAGGCCCTACATTCATTTCAGTCCTCTTTCGGAGGGGATCATGAAGTAGATTTCCTCCTAGTGTCAAGAGACAAAAGGAAGATATTTTTAGACATCCTAAGACCTTCGTAGGGAATCATAAATTCACCAAATCGTAACTTAATCCTCGCTGGAGCTCTGGTGTCCAATTCACAGAAACGAAGGGGATGGACAACATCACTGGGCCCTTGTTCAGGGACTGTGTGGGATATTCTAGTGCCCAGACACTGAACCCAGAAGCCAGCGTGCTATTTTTGGCTCCGCAACTGATAAGCTGCCACCTCGAGCTTAACCCGTCTCCCAAACCAGAGACACAGTTACACAGTTCCCAAGTCTGATGGTTCACGGGGATTGGAGCTCATTTGAAAGAGGCAGAAATCACCAAGCATATTATTAAAATCCAATGAAGCAATCAGATTGCATCTTGTCATAAGAAACTTTTTACCAATTTCCTCTGGTCCACAAAACACCTCTGAAATTAGTATA
>PVJI01008185.1:0-72848 GCA_004026765.1 Micronycteris hirsuta
CCCCTCCCCCCTCCCCCTTGGCTATTGATAGACTGTTCTTAATTTCAATGTCTCTGTTTGTTTTGCTTGCTTTCCATTTTTGTTGATTATGATCCAGTTAAAGGTGAGATCATATGGTATTTGTCCCTCACCGCCTGGCTTACTTCACTTAGCATAATGCTCTCCAGTTCCATTAAGGGCACTTTTCTTGTTGATTTTCCATCTGAATGATCTACCCATTGATGCTCAATCCTGTACTTTTACTGTATTACTGTTGATCTCTCCCTTTATAGTTTTAGGTGATCTTACATTGGAAGCATAAATGTTTACAAGTTACATCATTTTCTTGAAATGGTTCTCTTTATCATTATGTCTCTTGTTCATCCTCTGTTATTTATTTATTTATGAATGAGAGAGAGGAAGTGAGGAAGAGGGAAGCATTGATTTGTTGTTCCACTTATTTATGAATTCATCGGTTGCTTCTTGTATGTGCCCTGACTGGGAATCAAACCTGCAATCTTGGCATATTGGGATGATGCTCCAACCAACCAAGACACCCTGTCAGAGTTTAACAGCATTTGTTTTAAATCTATTTTGTTTGATAGAAGTATTGCTACCTCAGGTTTTTTTCCTCCATTTTTAATTAGCATGAAATACCTATTTCCATCCCTTTACTTACAGTCTGTGTATGTCTTTAGATTTGAAGTGGGTCTGTTGTAGGCAGCATATATACAGGTTTTGTTTTTATCCATTCAGCCACCCTTGTCTTTTGATTGGAATACTTAATTTACATTTAAAGTAATTATTGATAGCTATGTAGTTATTGCTGTTTTGTTGTTTTCTGACTTTTTGTAGTTCTTTGTGTTTACCTTGTGCTTCAGTATCAACCTTTTAGAGCAGGCTATTTTAAGTTGATGGCTCTTAAGTTTGAACACTTTCTAAAGTCACTACAGCCCTAGCTGGTGTGGCTCAGTGGATGGAACTCCAGCCTGTGAACCAAAGGGTCACTGGTTCAATTCCTGGTCAGGGCACATGCTTGGGTTGCAGGCCAGGTCCCCAGTTGGGGGTGTGCCAGAGGCAACTGTGATGTTTCTCTTTCTCTCCTCCCTCCTTTCCCTTCTCTCTAAAAATTCATAAACCTTTTTAAAAAGTAAAATTACTACAATTTTCACTCACCCTCTCCATCTTAGTATTTTTTCTTCCTTTGTGTGTGTATGTTTGTGTGTTTTCCTTTTGTTATTGTAAATATAAATGATCTTTCTACTTTTGTCTTTCAACTGTTGCACTAGCTTTATAATTGGTTGATATACTGCTTTTATGTATTTACCTTCAGTGGTGAGATTTCTTTTCCTTTTGTTGTTCATATTTTTTATCTTCTCTTTTCGATCTAAGAAGTCTGTTTAACATTTCTTAAATATTGGTTGGTGGTGATGAACTCCTTTAGCTTTTTGTTGTGTGATATGCTCTTTAGCTCTTTTTTGATTCTCAATGATATAGCCTTGCTGGGTAATCTTGGTTCTATGTCCTTGCTTTTCATCACTTTGATTATTTTGTGCCATTCCCTTCTGGACTGCAAAGTTTCTGTTGAAATTAGCAACAGTCTCTTGTGAGCTCCCTCGTAGATATCTATCTGCTTTTCTCTTGCTGCTGCTAAGATTCTCTCTTTGTCTTTAACCTTTGGTGCTTTAATTATGATGTGTCTTGGTGTGGGCCTCTTTGGGTTCAACTTGTTTGGGACTTTGTATGTCTAGTTTTGTCAGGTTAGGGAAGTTTTTAGTCATTATTTCTTCAAATAGGTTTTCCATCCTTTGTTCTCTCTCCTCTCCTCTTGGGACCCCAGTGATGCAAATTGTTGGTATCCTTCGTGTTGTCCCAGAGGCCCCTTAAACTATCTTCATTTAAAAATCTTTTTTCTTTTTGCTGTTACAGTTGGGTGTTTTCTTCCAAACTTTGCTTTCCAGATTGCTTATTTGATTCTCTGATTCATCTAATCTGCTGTTGATTGTCTCTAGTGTAATCTGCATTGAAGTTACTCTTCAGTTTTGATTGGTTTTTGTTTTCCATCTCATTTTATACTTTCTCTCTCTTTGTTGAAGCTCTCACTGAGATCATCTTGTTCTCCCAAGTTCATTGAGCAGTCTTATAACCAAGCAGTGTTTTGAATTCCGTATCTGGTAGATTGCTTGTCTCCATTTTTTTTTTTTCATTGGGACATGTTTGTTTCCTCATTTTGGCTGACTCTGTTTCTGTTAGTTATCAATTGATTTTAGAGAGAGAGAGAAAAGCATTGATATGTTGTTCTACTCATTTATGCATTCATTGGTTGGTTCTTACATGTGCCCCAACTAAGGATTGAGCCTTCAGCCTTGGTGTATCAGGCCAGTGCTTCAACCAACTGAGCTACCTGGCCAGGGCCATCTCCCAGTCCTGACAGAGTGGCCTTATGTAGGTGTCCTGTGGACCCCAATGGCACAGTCTCCTCAGTCACCTGAGCAGGGTGCCCCAGGGGTATCCCCTGTGTGGGTTGTGTTTCTTCCTGTGGTAGTTGGGCCTTCATTGTTGCTGGCAGAGAAGTGGGTGGGGTTTACCCTCAGGCCAACTAGCTGCGAGGGGCAGCAGCCGCTTCAGCACAGGAGCTGTCGTGTAGGGCTGACCTCAGGGAGTATGACTCACTTCATCATGGTTCTGGTGCCGGCTGAGGCCACCCTTTGGGTGTATCAATTGTGGTGCTGTTCTGGGGGCTCTGTGGTCTGAAGCTGCTGAAGTGTGTTGGGTCTGGAGCCTCTTGGGAGGGGCTCCAGTACAGACGTAGGTTAGCCAGGGCTTGTACTGGTCTTGGGGCAGCTTGGTAGAGCTACGAAGTGGTCTGTGGTTTGTTGCCTCTTGTACTAGGCTTGGGGACGCTTGGGAAGAGGCTGTGCTGTGAAACAAGACTGCTGCAGGTTGTGCCAGGCTTGGCACCCTTGGGTGGGCACTGTGGTGAGATGAGCCCAGCTGCCATGCGTGTTAAGCTTGTGGCCACTTAGTTGGAGCTACATTACAAAGAGGGGCTGCCACTTAGCCAGGCCTGCTGCCACCTGATGGGAGTTAGAATGCAAGTTGGAACTGGTTGCACTTGTGCCAGGCTAGGGGCCACTTGGCAGGAGCTACAGTGCATGACAAGGCTGGCTGCTGCGTGCACTGTGTGGGGTTTGTGGACCTTTGAGAGAGTTTGTAACCCCAGCTGAGGCCAGCCAACACTTGTGTGAGGTTTCTGAATTTTGGGACAAGTTCACAGTGCCAACCGAGGCAGACCACTGTGTGAAGGAGCCAGTAGGAGAGACGCTCTGGACAGGCAAGGGAGTCGAGTGGGACTGGGTTTTGGAATCACTGGGCTAGGTGATCAGCGTTAGGTTAATGGAGAACAGATTTGGCATCTGCCTGCACTGGGCTGTGGGAAGTGAGTTCAACAAACGAGTAACTGTGCCTGCTAGCACTTCTGTCTCCAGAGAAACTTGACCCCCATGCCTGCCCCTCCAGCCCTAACCCTTTTGTTAGTCAATTTACCTCCTTCCCATATGTCCCTGGCATTTTTCAAGCTGCTGCCCCTGTGCTGGAGCTTAGAGCACGGGTCCTTTAAGGGCAGCATCACTGTCCGTCACAACTCTCATCACTCTCAGATGCAATCCCTGTTGCTTTTCACAGCCTGATGTTAATGGGGACTCTTCTTGGCACTGGTGGCCTGGGCTGCAAAGCCTGATGTGAGGTTTCGACCCCGTGCTCTTCAAGGGTGACCTCTGCAGTAGAGCTATCCGTCCCGTGGGTTGGGACCTGCCTATGCTTTCTCTGCCCCTCCAACCAGTCTTCAATGGGCTTCTTTATATCCTTATAGAAATTACGTTAAGCTAGTCTTTAAGTGGTTCTCAGTCGTGGTTCTATAATTTAGTTTCAAGTTTGATGTGATTGTGGGAAGAGGCAAGCTCAGAGTTTGCCTACTATGCCACCTTGACCGGAAGTCCCCAGGAGCTGTTTCAGTAAAATAACAATCACTTATGTGCCAGGAACTCTTCTGTGCACTTGAAATACATTAACTCATTTAATCCTCACTGCAGCTTTGTGTTAAAGTACTGATCTTATCCTCATTATACAGATAAGGAAATTGAGGTACAGAGTAAAAGAAGTCTTAAGATTGCTCAGGTGACCAGGTGACAGAAGCAGAACCTGAAATTTTATGAAAGATGCTTAACTGCTCATCTGTTACCTTGATAGCTTGAGGAAATGTTAATGGTTTAGTTAGGTATTAGTGGCCAGTTTATTTTTTTGGTATTGGGAGCATGTTAGATTCTTGCATAGTGCATTTGTTGTAGCTTTATTAGCTTACTTACCTCCTTCCCTTTTTCTCTTATTTTTTACCCTATTTTTAGGTTCCATACCCCATGAAGTGCCTCAGATATTAATTAATAGGGAACCTTTGCCTCATCTGCATTTTGATGTAGAGCTTCTTGGAGACTGTGATGTCATAATTAATGAATTGTGTCATAGGTTAGGTGGTGAATATGCCAAACTTTGCTGCAACCCTGTAAAGCTTTCAGAAATTACTGAAAAACCTCCACGAACACAAAAAGAATTGGCACATTTGTCAGAGTTGCCACCCACACCTCTTAATATTTCAGAAGGCTCAAGTTCACCAGAAAGAACTTCACCACCAAATTCTTCAGTTATTGTCACACTTTTAGACCAAGCAACAAAGAGTAATGATGATCCAGATTTGTCTGAATCAAAAGACTGTATGGAAGAAAAGTCACAGGTAGTACAGACTTCTACTAGGAGCACTGAAAGTGTGACCGAGCAGTTGGAGAGCCCAGATTTGAAGAACATTGGCTCCAACGCTGGGGAGAAGGATGAAAGAACTTCAGTAGCTGAAACAGTGAGAAAGTGCTGGCCGTCCAAGCTTGCAAAGGAGCAGATTAGTAAACGGCTTGATGGTAAGAAACTACTATTTTGGAAGGTATAATTATTGTAACAAATATTTGCAAGAAATGAGTAACTTTGACAGGTTTGTTGATAGGGTAGCTTTATGCAGCTAAATGTAACATTGCAAAGTTGAGTAGTTTAGAGAAAGATAAACAGTAGTATCTTAAATAATATGGGGAAGAAATAGTGTGTGAAGTATGCTTAGTACCTTGCGGTACTCCAGGAAGTAAGAAGGTAAGCATTAAAGAAAATTGGGAAATATTGAATGCTCTGCCACTGTCTGGTAAGATTTAGCTGGTAGAAATGACGACTGAGATGTCAGTGCGTTTGTGCGTCAGCTGCTTTATACACAATAATTTTAATCTCATGAAGTAGGAACTATTGGGTTGGCCAAAAAAGTTCCTTTATTTTTTTTTTTTTGTAAGATGGCTGTAGTAGTGCTTAGTTATCTTTAACTTCATTTAAAACAGTTTGTTAGATTGTATTGTGACAGTTGTCATAGCAGTGTGCATTTTAAAAAGAAACTTTCCAAAATAGATGAATTTTTGTGCAGCCATTTTAATTCTGGAAGATGGAAGAAAATATGCAACATTTTCACCATATTATGCTTTATTCAAGAAAGATAAAAACGCAACTGAAACGCTAGAAAAAGGTTTCTGTGGTGTATGAAGGAAGTGCTGTGACTGATGATACGTGTAGAAAGTGGTCTGTGAAGTTTCGTGGTACTACGGAGCACCCTTGGCCTCTACCCACCAGAAGCCAATAGTGGGAGATAGCTAACATATTCAAAATAGCCACACCAGTAAAGTTACTGGTAAAAATGAAAAATAATGTCTTTTATTTTACAGAAAAAAATTAAACGGATTTCTTTTGCCAACCCAGTATTACTTACACCTCTGCTACAGGTGGGAAATCTGAGGACCATAGAGGTTAAATACCCCATGCAAGGTAGCATCTAGGATTTGGAAGAACCAAACTGGATTCCAGTCCCCAGAGACTGCCCCTTTAACCACTATGCTTTGTTGTCTCAGATCTTAGAAAACATCTAATTCTTCTCATTAGAAGGAATTGCTTCTAACCTGTGCCCCATGGAAACTCTACCAATTAGTATTAGCATAGGTAAAATCACTCTCTGCTTTTTGGAAATCACCATTTAAGTCCAAGTAACATCTGGTGGAAAATCCTAATTGAATCAAAGTAGAAAACAGACTCTTTAACCTAGATGCTGCGGTCTTGCACATACAGCTTAAATTATTAAGGCCCATTCTTCTCACCATACAGAGAGCTGACAGCAAATCTTAGACAAATGTATTAAGTGTTCTGATCATTTGCTGTAAATGATTTTTTTCAGGTGAATAAGCCTTTGGGCCTTTTCCATACTAGGCATTTAGCAAGTTCTGGAGGCACAGTGATCAATTTACTGAAATTTGTGTATTGTTATAAAAATAGGTGATTAAAAAAATAAGTATATGTAAAAGTAGATGCTACTTGGAGGGGATTTGGTTATGTAGAAGGCTTTCCAACCCCCCCCCCCCCCCAATTTCTAACTTTGGTCTTGAACATTAAGTACAGCTAAAAGTAGGGGAAGTCTTCCCCAGGGGAAACTAGAGAAAGCATAGGAGAATGTTGTTTGCAAATGTGGTAGGAGTCTGAAGTAGAAAAATTACTGTTAATCTAGTCATGTAATATTAAGTCTCTACCACATACAGCAGGAGCATCAAACTCATTTTAACTGGGGGCCACATCAGCCTCACAGTTGCCTTCAAAGGGCCGAATGTAATTTCAACTCCTTAACTGTTAAGGAGTAGTTACATTTATACAGTCCTAAAATTATTTTGGCCCTTAACTGCAAGGCTAATGTGGCCCCCTGTTGAAAATGAGTTCGACACCCCTGATAAGACAGAGTCTGCCTATGCACTGGAAGGCTTTACACTGGGGATTTTTATTTATTTTTTTAATGTCTTTTTTGATGGATAGGCCAAACCTACAGAATTCTTTGCCCCAGTGAACAAAGGTTAAACCTGGAGGCCTCTCTTTGGTGTTACAGTTTGGCTTTACTCTACCAACTTATCCTTCAAAGTACGGGCTTTGGAATTAGACCCAAGTTGTCTCAGGTCTACCTTGCGCGAAGTCATTTGATCTCTCATCTTTTAAATCAGTACAATGGAAGTAAAACAGCACATACTTCACAGCATTGTGAGAATTTAAAGATAACTGATGAAAAGAGGGTAAAATTGTAGCTGTTAAAACCAAGTAACCACCTGACTTGACTCACTCATTTTAGGTTGCCACCATTTAATGTTGTGAGGTCAAGGCTGAAAAGGAGAAGTGGGAGCATATATGAGGTAAACTACATTTGTCACAATGGTTGCCAACAAGAGGACAAAACAGGCATGGGGTGCCTGGACTGTGACGATGACTCAGTTTTTGTTAGAACCCAGAGCAGAATAAGGCATTTTTTAAAGAAACATGGATGAAAACTATAGAAAGGTACAGTACAACCATGTGCTGGGACCTGGGACCCCTTAAAATCCTGAGGAGGTGTGATTTGAAGGTGGCCCAATTAGGAGGTGCCAGACGGGGATCTCTCTTAGCAGCTACAATGCAAGGTCTCAATTCCCTCCTCTGATCGTGGAGATTAATACTAGTGGCTTAGAGAACTGAAGACCACTCTGTTGTTCTAAAACAGAAGAAAATAAGTGGTTTTTACATCGTAACTTGTGATATAATAGGGGACTGTGAAATCAGTTTGGGGCTTCTGATCAGAATTGTCAACATTTAGGTTGTTTCAGTATGAGAACTGGGTCATTATGGAGTAGAAAAGTTTGAAAACCTTTTTAAAGAGAAGCTAAGGTATGCTTGGCAAATGGCGTATCATTGCAGATGTGTTATATAGCAGGTTTTTGTGAATTTGGGATATGGTGTAATATAACACATGTGAATATAATTATATTAGAAGCTTATTTGTTCCTGTGAATTTAAGGGTAGAAAACATTTCATCATTAATGTTTAGGATCCCCATGCATTCAGTTAAAAATTACAGTGTAAGCAAAAGAAGCTAAACCCAAACCAAATTTGACCAACCTAGGACTTTTAAAACTTTATTAGTATTAATAGATGCAAATTGATGCTCTTTAGAACATCTTAGAGGAGATGCTCTCCACCTGGGGTTCCCATGGCTTTGTGGTGGGGAGCTCTTCTTACTAAAAGTCAAACCTCTTACTCAGTTGTATTAGGACTCTTAGGAAAATAGATTCTGATTGAGTAGGTGGAACAGGATGCCTGAGAATTTAATGCCAGTGTCTGCAGACTATCGGGTTGGCCAAAAAGTCTGTTTAGTGTTTCTCTATAAAATAAGACACATTTTTCATTTTCACCAATAACTTTGATTTGGATTATTGATTTGGATATTTTGAGTACGTTGTCTACTATCTCCTTCATGGTAGAATGTTGATTGTTCTCAATGTCTCAATTTGATTGCTATCCACTTCAACTGGTGCCCAATTGTGGAGCATTGTCCAAGGAGAGATCTCCAGCACAAAACTTTGCAAACCACTCTTGACATGTTCGATCAGTCATAGTACCTTCTTCATACACTGCACAAATCTTTTTTTGTTTCAGTTGTTTTTATCTTTCTTGAAATAATAAAGTATAATTGTGCCAAAAATGTTGCATATTTTCTTCTACCTTTAATATTAAAATGACTGCACAAAAATTCACCACTTTTGATGTTTTCTTTAAATGCACACTGATATGACAGCTGTCACAGTGCAGTCTAACAATTTTTATGCATATAGTTAAAGACAACTAAACACTTAGTAGAGCCATCTTACAGAAAAAAACAAACGAACTTTTGGCCAACCCAGTAACTTCAAATAGGTGGTGAAACCATATTGACAAAGTATTCTTAGGTTTATAATAAGCAAAGGTAAATAGAAATACTTAATAAAGATGCTTTGAAAGCATATGTGCTTTAGAGAAGTTGTATTCAGTTAACATGAATTAGGTATCTAAATATAGGTAGGCTGGATACTTCATCTCATCAAATCTGTTCAAAGGAGTTGGTTAAGTAACCTTCATTGAACGTGGTTCTCTGCATTTACGTCATAGGGTTGTTGGAATTATTTTTTTCTAGATGAGGAAATGAAGGCAGAGAGATAACTGCCCAAATTTACAAAGCTCTGGTGAGTAGCAGAACTAAGTCTTCCATCCAGTACTGAGTCTATAACTTGTTTTTGAACGTCACTATAGTAATAACAGCATCTACTAATAATACTCAGGTAAAAGAGAGTTGGAACCTACACTTAATCCAGACTGCCTAATCAAACCAAGTTAGTCTTACAAAACTAAAATAACATTTCTCTTATTACTGTATTCCAGGTAATCAATATCTGTTTTTACCACCAAATCGTTACATTTTCCATGGTGCTGAAGTTTATTCGGACTCTGAAGATGACGTCTTGTCTTCTAGTTCTTGTGGCAGTAATAGTGATAGTGGAACATGCCAGAGTCCAAGTTTAGAAGAACCAATGGAGGACGAAAGTGAAATTGAAGAATTTTACAATGGTTTGGAAGATGATGCTGAAATTAATGAGAGAGCTGGAGGAACAGAATTTGGAGCTGATGGAGGTGATCAGGAGGCAGTTAATGACGCTGTATCTATGAAACAGGAAGCAACAGACATTAACTATCAGTCAAACAAATCATAATGTAGTAGTTGTCCAGGTACAGGAATTGTTCCACCAGCATTAGGAACTTAGCATGTCAAAAGGAATGTTTACTTGTGAACACGATAGAACAAAGGAAACCAGAAAGGTGTAATATTTATAGACTAGTAAAATAGATTGTTTTTTTTTCCTATGGGTAATTTTTACCTTCCTTATTTCTGTACTTGTACACTCAACACTAACTTTTTGTTTTTAAAGAAAGGTACTATGTATCTTTAATCTGCTCTTGGTCAAGATTTTCTTCTGAAGGTTCATTTGTATGATACACCCATATGTATATAATTTTGTTTATACATTTTGCTTAGTGAGTTTCAACATTTTAAAGTTTTCAAAAGCCATTGGAATGTTAAATTAATGTAAAGGGAACAGCTTATCTAGACCAAAGAATGGTATTTTCACATTTTTCTTTGTAACGTTGAATGGTTTGAAATTCTCAAATCTCTGTTCTGCTAAACTTTTGATTCTTTATTAGCACAATTACCTATTTTTAAACACTGGCATTTTCCAAAACTTGTGGCAGCTAACTTTTAAAAAATCTCATGACATGCAATGTGAGAAGGAAGTCAACAATATGTGGGAGAGCACTCAGTTGTCTTTGTTTTTCAAAGTAAGACTTGGTGCTAAGAGTTTCAGGAATACTGTATTGTTCAAGTGAAGATGGCTTTTGTACTTCCTGTGGACATGTAGAAATGTCTATATTGGCTCATAAAACCAACCTGTAAAACAAATAAATGCTTTGGAAATGTTTCAATTGCTTTAGAAACAATAGTGCCTGCCTGGGTCCCCCTTAGTTTTGAGAATTTTTGCCATTGTTGTTTAAATACCTATCACTGTGGTAGAGCTTACATTGATCCTTTTCCACAAGTATTAAACTGCCAAGATGTGAATATGCAGAAGCTTTTATGATCTATAATAATGGTACTTTGGGGAGAGTGTAATATTGTGGACTGCTGCTTTTCTCCACGGATGAGGAGAGAGACAGGTCCTGGACTATGGTTCCAAAGTAGTACATGACTCAGCCAGTAAGTACACGTCTCCTGTTGGGAGTGTTTGGTGCAATAAACACCAAACTGTTAGCCTAGTTTATGGAGATAAACACGATGTAACTTGTAATAGCAGAATAGTTAATGAATGAAATTAGTTCCTATTTGTGTCTTTATTTAAAAGCTTAGCTTGCCTTAAAACTAGAGATCAACTTTTTCAGCTGCAGAAGCTTCTAGCCTTTCAAAGTTCATACTTTATAAAATTGCACACTAAACATTTATTTCCAGACTTTTCCCAACATTACTCCCAAATTATAAAGTATATTCCTATGTTGCTTTGGTATTTATTACAATTTTTAAAAAGACTTTGAAAATATAGCTGTTCTTTAAGCATAAAACCCATCTAGGACCATTATTGCCAGAGAAGAAAATTTTATTCAAAGACCACTTCCCTACCTATTTGTCTAAATCTGAATTTGGCTACACTAAAGAATGCAGTATATTTAGTTTTTCATTTGCATGATGTGTTTGTGCTATAGATACGATATTTTAAATTGAAAAATTTGTTTTAAATTATTTTTACAGTGAAGACTGTTTTCAGCTCTTTTTATATTGTACATAGTCTTTTATGTAATTGACTTGGCATATGTTTTGTAGACTGTTTAATGACTGGGTATCTTCCTCCAACTTTTGGAATACAAGACCAGTGTTTTATACTTGTACACTGTTTTAAAGTCTATTAAAATTGTCATTTGACCTTTTTCCCATTAACTTACATTGTTTAAGTTATAAAATTTTAAATCTTCCAGAGTTTGTATAGCTTTGAGGGCTATATTAGATGCTTTCTTTTTGTTGTAAATTTCTTTATTCAATTTATAACCGTCTAACCAGAATGGTAGTCAAGCAAACACTGATAGTGCTGGGTTGTAGCAATTGGCACATCACCAAAAGTTTCAAAATTGTATTTCAGCCATTCTAGGTTGGGGACCTTAATAGATAAAAATGTGGAGAAAAGGCAGGGCCTAAAAAAATTTTTGATATATAAAGACATTGGGGTGGGCAGCAAAGAACGGTGCAAATGTAGTGAATTCAGAGCCCATATTATAAAAGCATCCAGGTTTTACGTGAAATTTAGTTTCCTGGTGCTAGATCTTCCAAATCCTCATGCAAGAAGGAATGGACAAAAAAATGACTACAAACCATATTGGGTATGAACTTTGAGAATGACCTGGATACCTACTTAGTCCGTTCAAATTCTTGAAAGTACTACTACTCAAGAGGCCAGGAACAGGAACACACACACCCCTTAAAAAGTGTATGTAAAGTATATGAAACCTTGACTGCTTTCAGGTCTCCTGCCTTCCTCCCCGTACAAACTTTCGAAGTGGATTATAAAGTATTCTGCCCTATGTCCTGCTTGCACTAGAAAAATTACCTGCAAAATACCAACCTCACAGTGTCCCTTCAATCAGTGGTGGTTTACATCATTGGTTAGTTATTTGCAACAAGGCTCAACCCCAGACTTGTAATATAAAAGGGGAGTTGTAAGCACACCAAAATCTCTCCACTCAGAAATGAATTAAATCTAAGCCTTAAACGAAAGCTAGGATGCTAGCAGAAACGTGGAGTGGCTCTCAACGGGAAACTTAAAAAGTATATATAACCTACTGAGCATCACCTTGAGAGATGGTATTCTCCTTAAGACCCAACTGGTAGAAGGCGGGGGTTGTGCGCAGTATTAAAGTAACCTCAGGTGATTCGAAAGTACAGCAAGGGTTGAGAAAGGAAAGGAATAGGGAAGTTACCATGGCATAACAGGAAGGCCAACTTACACAAAACAGACTCCATTCCCAGTTTATCTCTAGAAACAGTTAACTAACTAGCACTGGCAAGAGCGAGTGGCTATTGAAACAGGCTGAATTCTTTAGCAAAAGGAGAGAACTACCATGAGTTTGGGTGGCCCAAGTGCAAAAGGTTGGGGAAAAGAGGCTGAGACCAGAAACACTTTCTCTTGCTTTTGGAGGGCTCACGGTGTGCCCTTCAGGGCAAGACCGTCGTAGGCATGTTACACAGGGGCTGACACGGGTAACGCCCCCTTTTTATTGTAAAGTCATAAGCATGTAATTCTGTAATGTCACCATATGACATTTTTGGTGAAATGTTCAAATTAAAACTACAGATTATTACACCCATATCATTACCCTGCCAACCACTACTTCTGCAGGACCCTGTACTTTGATTTAGGGTTTTTTGTTAAACGCAATGAAATCATGTCCAGAAGGCCAAAAAGTTGTTAGAAGAAATGAACCCCATGAATAGTCCTTTATGAGTGGACCCTATGAGAAGGCTGGGACTCTGTTTAAAAACCCGCATTCTGGTTTTATTTCATGCCAATTTAAAGCCATGTCTTGGTTCTACTGCTCTCTCAAGTCTGAATTATGGCTACTGGTTAAAATTACTACTCAAGACGAGCTACAAAGATGATTGCTCTTAAATCGTGAGGAGACTAAATATTTTCAAATTAAACCAACTCTATAGTCACCATCCTTAAAATTTACTGAACTATTTGCCTACTTTCTATACTCGTCTACAAATCTCAAGGTATTTTTCTTGTAGCTTTAAAATGCAAATGGGTATTTGAAAAATTGTCAGTGATTTTAATTTTCTACCACTGATATTGTTAATATTATTGTGTGTCTGCAGCAACAGAGGGAGAAAACGAGTATCGGACTTACCAAATTAAACCTTGTCCTGCTGAGTTTCCAGATGAGATGCGAGGTCCTTATGAAAATATCTGTTCTGCGCGCTCCATCTGTCTTGATGCAAAGTGACTGCTAACTCACAGATCCGCTTCACAGCACACTGAGGTTACTAAAGGGAAAAACAGCACCTGGGACACACATACATGTTTTTTGATGCGAACAATCACTACCCTCAAGGAAAGGATGCACAGGGAAACAGTATTAATATAGGGAAGAATGCCATTTTGAGGAAAATTACCTTAGGTGAAAATATTGTTTTAGGGCCACCTATATAAACTACTGAAAAGCACAGGTCCACAGTCTCTTCTCCAAAAACCCTGGGCTCATGTACATTTTGGAATTATGAATGTTAAAGAGTTTTTTAAATCATATATTATGGAGCACCCCATACAGGTCTGAGGCAGCATTTAAATCAAACACAAGTAATCACATTAATAGTGCCACAATAAAATGTACAAACAATCCCCTTTAGTCCCATTTAATACCATAAATAACTGCAACAATTCAGATTAGGTTTTGCTGTAAAGTGAGACATGCAAATGTTTTTTCAAGAGTTGTTTTAGATTTTGGAATTACAGCTAGAAGACCTGGGGACCTCTATCCAATAGACAAATTTGTATGGGGATGGAAACAACCCAAAATTTAAGAGACCTTCCCTGAGACATTACTCTTAAAGAATTGTGAATTTTGTATGAGAACCACTGAAAATTTAAATATTAAACCAATAAATCTTTATTATTTGAACAGTTTTCACAGCATATTTTTATAAATTTAAAAAATAAATATTTGCATTATAGCAGAAAGTCACATGTGTTGCATCAACGATTACAATTTAATGACAGGAGATAACTAAGCATCAGCACCATAAAATTGCTAAGATCTGTTTCTTAAAAATTCAAGGAAAGAATTCTAAAGCACTGAAAATTCTCACTACCCACTAGTCTGCAGCATGAACAGTTTGGAACCCTACGCGCCAGTGACTGGTGTTCACAGCAGCCAATGTTTCTACTGCTGGCAATTGCAGGACAGAGTTCTTCCACTACGAAGTATGAGGCTTTCCGATAACCGCCCATCTAGCACAACAGGAAAGAACTACAAGTTACTTAGATAACTATTATCCATAATTTAGGTCTGCACAAGGACATTTATTCTAGCAAGAAAGCAAAGATTGTTTTCACCATGCTAATTTTTTGCTTTTAAAGTTTTCAGAATAAGATTTAAGTCATAATTTTTAAACCTTAAAAGTCAGTTCAGTTCAATTACAACCATAGAAACTGTACTGGTATCAGAACGTAACGATTTTATTACAAAACTTAACATTATTTACAAAATGAAAAAATAATCAAATGACTATTGCAGGCCAAGGTTAAAGGTTTTCACCCAGTGATTGAAGAAAAATCAAGCAACATTTCCATGCACTCATATACCAGATCATTTATGAAATATGCAAACTCTTAAAATTCATGTTAGTAAAACTTCAATGTATTCACAATACTTGAATGTTTATTGGTAGATGGCAAAAAAATTGGTAGATCCATGGTTCTGTACAGTAACTTTAATATTAACACAATTTGTACTTTTCCTTTAATATCTCTTGGCTTTCATGAATAGTTATAGCATTGAACATTTTGCAAGTAAGAATTAAAATAGTACCACCCTCTGTCACCTCACTGAATTCATTCTCCACAAGAAAAACACAGCTAGTTTAATGCTTTTGCAGTAAACTGAAGTTATAACGCCAAAGTTATATTAAACTGAAGCCTTCATTGTGATCAATAGCTTGGATCAGTTTAGAGCGTAGAGTTTCTTTTTCTGTATATTTTGGAAGATCCAGAAGATTAAAACAGGTATGTGAAACTGGAAGATACTCCTCACCACCTCCTGTTGACTGGATGACTAGTTTTAGACTCTTCATACCAAGAATAGGAATGCGATCGCTACCTGTCAAAAATACTGCCAAGAAAAACAATCACTCAGCCAACCACTTTTATTTAAAAAAGAAATAGCATATACATATCTGTATGTTATTTTCAACGGTCACTATAGCAAAGCTTTCCACTGACATTTGCTGTAATGTGGAAGCCTACCTCCAGAATTTGAACATAATTTTGTGACATATCCACACAATATTTTTTAAAAAGATGTTTAATAAATGATGAATGAATAACTATTGTCCCTAACAAAAATGTTTTGGGAGCTCTTTTGGGAATAGCTGTTTAAAACTAGTTTATAAATGAAATACAAAATGCAGTTTGGATTATGATTTTCTACTTGTTTTGACAAGTCCTTTTTTAAAAAAGATTTTATTTTTAGAGAGAAGGGAAGGAAGGGAGAAAGGGAGAGACATTGATCAGCTGCCTCTCGCATGCCCCATCCAGGGACCTGGCCTGCAATCCAGGTTTATGCTCTGCCAGGGAAGAGAATCTGTAAGCCTTCAGTTCACAGGCAAGCACTCAATCCTATGAGCCATACCAGCCAGGATGACAAGTTGTTTTTAGACAAACATTTGTAACTGGCAGTCAGCATATCACTTAAGAATGACTTGTCATCCTTAGAATATGCAAAGTAATTTAACCAAGATTCTCATTTCAATTATCAAAAAAAGATTGACAAAAATATTCCTGGCAATAGTGGGAGTATCGAAGAGCATGCCAATGATTTAGATACACAAATTCTGACATATTTATTTAAAAATGTGAAATTTTAATTAGTATACAGATTTCAATAGATTAAAAAAAACAAAGACTGTTATAAATAAGAGGATTAAGTCCTGCAAATGTTCCATTTTCTACAGAAATTCCCAAAATTTTGGTGCGGAAGCAAAGAGAAAAAGAATGAAACTCAACAAAGATCTTTTTCTAAAAGGAATAATTACAACCCTAGTATATTGTTATCAGTATTACAGTTTTCATTCAAAAGAACCAATTCTATTCTGAAGGCAAAGTAAAACACAATAAACAAGACCTTGGAATAATACTATAAAAAATAACTTTATCCACCAAAGTGAATCAATCTCCTATGGGACTAACAATAATTAGACTGCACTCTCACAAAACAGAATAGTTAGAAATACTTACATAGAAATTGTTTCTTCTTTTCCAATGGCAATTCATGAAATACTTCCCAAAATATTTTTATTGTAGGATGTTCTGCCCAATACTCCCCTTTGTATTCTGTATTCTAAAAGAAATACATTTTTTATTAATATTGAGAGAGTATTAGTTTTGAATCTGAAAAATTGGTTTCACTTCCTTAGCACATAAACATTGTCCAGTTGTTTGAGCTCCTCCAATTCAGCTGATCACCTTTGTTTCCTGGGCATTTTGTAACTGGGAACTATTAGTTTCAGGGGAAAGAGAAGAAAATATTGGGTTGACCAAAAAGTCTATTTAGTCTTTTCTGTAAAATGACACATTTTTCATTTTCACCAATAACTTTATTGACTTGAATATTTTGAGTATGTCCACTATCTCCCTCAGTTGATTGCTTTCAATGTCTCGATTTGATCACTATCAACTTCAACTGATCTACCCAACCATGGAGCATTGTACAAGGAGAAACCTCCAGCATAAAACTTTGCAAACCACTCGACACGTTTAGTCAGTCACAGCGCCTTTTCCATACAATGCACAATTCTTTTTTTGCCTTTCAGTTGTGTTTTTACCTTTCTAGGAACAATAAAGAATAACATGCCAAAAATGTTGAGCATTTTCTTCCTTCTTCAACATTAAAATGGCCACACAGGGTGTTGACTAGGGGTATCAAACTCATTTCCACCGGGGCGACATCAGCCTCGAGGTTGCCTTCAAAGGGCCGAATGTAATTTCAATTCCTTAACAGTTAAGGAGTAGTTACATTTATACAGTCCTAAAATTATTTTGGCCCTTTGAAGGTAACCACGAGGCTGATGTGGCCTCCGGTGAAAATGAGTGTGACACCCTGGCGTATGCAGACCGGCTCCCCTCTTCGCACAACCACACCACAATTACATCCGAAACATAGAACCACCGTCACTCAGGACTGTCAGAAATTGGGCTGAATGGAAATCTGACAACTATAGAATTAAAGAAACCATATCCATCAGACCAGTAGAAGGGGCACAGACAAAGGTATGGGCTGGTCCCAAACCCACGTGGATAAAAATTTGGGAGGGATATCTCAGGAGCGAGGAGTCCCAGACCCACACCTGGTCCCCCTAGCACAGGGTTGCAGTGCAAGGAGGTTAAGTCGCCACAATTTCTGTCTGCAAAAACCAGAAGGGATTGAGTCAGGGGAAGAAACTGCTGGAGCCCCATGCAGTTCCTCTTACAGAACCTACACACAGACTCACCTAGTGAGACTCACTCCCTCTGAGATCCAGTGCTGGGGTAGCAGCTTGAAAGGCACCAGGGGCATAAAGGGAGGAACTGAAATATTTGGCATCGAGGTAAGCAAAGGCCACTGTCCCTTTGCCAAACCCTCCCCCCGACTCATGAGCAAGCCAGTGCCATATCTGAGGCTCCATCAACCTGGCTAACATTGACGGACCTTGGAAAGAAATAGAGGTTCCGCCCCACCCAACTTACAGGTCCACCCAAGCTGCTTCTCCATATGAATGGCTGGTCTTGCCTCTGAAATCCTATCAAACAAGCAATGGCTGGCATCCGTGAGCCCTAGCAGCAGCCAGATTAGATTCACAGCTAGGTCTCACCTGGGAATCTCCAAGCCCAGCATAAGTAGCAGCCATCTCAGATTGCTGTACAGCTCAGGCAGAGGTGAACTTGGCCTGCACACCCCAGGTAACCCCAGAGCCAGCTCACCCAGTGGACAGCTACAGACCACAGTGGAGCACCACCACCCTGCCCCTGCACAGCTAGCTGATCCCCCACAGATGAAGGAGGGTGGTGGTCAGTGGTCACAGCCAATCTTTGCAGGTGAGTGACCTGAGTAAATCCCTCCCATTGACCTGCCAACAGCAGCCAAGGCTCAACTACAAGAGGAGGGTGTACTCAGCCCACACGAAGTGCACACCTCAAGTACCCAGCTTGGGTGGCAGGGGAGGCTATGCCACTGGACCCTACAAGACACCTACATTAGGTAGGCCACACTACCAAGACAAGGAGTCAAAACAGCTTTACCTAATACATAGAAAAAACAAACAAACAAACAAACAAAAAAACAAAACACAGGGAAGTTGCCAAAATGAAGAGACAAAGAAACATGGCCCAAATGAAAGAACAGATCAAAACTCCAAAAAAAAGAGCTAAACAAAATGGAGATAAGCACTCCATCAGATGCAGAGTTCAATAAACTCTTTATAAGGATGCTCAAGGAACTTAGTGAGGACCTCAGCAGCATACAAAAGATCCAGTCAGAAACAAAGGATACACTAATTGAAATAAAGAGCAATTTATAGGGAAATAACAGGAACGTGGATGAAGCCAAGAATCAAATCAATGATTTGGAACATAAGGAAGCAAAAAACAACCAATCAGAACAAGAAGAAGAAAAAAGAATTAAAAAGAAAAAAAAAAGGATAGTAACAGCCTCTGGGACAACTTCAAGAGGTCCAACATTCATGTCATAGGGGCGCCAGAAGAAGAAGAGAAAGAGCAAGAAACTGGAAATTGACATGCAAGTCCAGGAAGCACAGAGAGACCAAATTATGATGGATACAAAAAGGCCCATTTCAAGACACATCATCATTAAATGGCCAAAGGTTAAAGATATAGAGAGACTCTTAGAAGCTGCAAGAGAAAAGTAGTTACCAGATGGGTGACAAATGGGTGGGGGGCGAGGGAGAGGTGAAGAGGTGAGGGGATTAAGAAGTACAAATAGGTAGTTACGGAATGGCCACGGGGGTGTAAAGTACAGTACAGGAAATGGAGTAGCCAAAGAACTTATACGCACGACCCATGGACATGAACAATGGTGGGGGGATTTCCTGAGGGAGTGGGAGGCACTGGGTGGAGGGGGTGACAGGGGAGGAAATCAGGACAAGTGTAACAGCATAATCAATAAAATATAATTTAAAGAATGGCTACATAAAAATTCACCAATTTTGACAAGGTTTAAAAAAATGCACACTGATATGACAGCTGTCACAATATAATCTAACAAACTTGTTTCTCATGAAGTTAAAGACAATTATGTACTACTAGAGCCATCTTACAGAAAAAAACCAACCAACTGGCCAACCCAATGTGTATGAACCAACAGAAATGTTGTTTCCACCAATTCAAGGAACATGACAGGATTGTAATGTCTCCAAAAGTAAGTATCTAAAGGAAAAAGTAGACTTACACAAATATTAATGGGTTATTAAAGTTCAATACTGAATTAATTACCTGTGATTATACAAATTTTTTCTTTTCCTATATTCATGCAGAGTCAAACTCATTACTTTCCTTTCTATCTTCCCTCAGAAAAGCAGTACTAAGAACAACACTAATAATTTTCTGTGGTAGTCAGTTTCCAAGACGGCCCCACAAGATCTTTGCCTCCTGCTATTCATGCCTTTGTGCAGCCCCCTCCCACAATGAACAGGCCTGACCTCTGTAATCACTAGAATGTTGCAGACGTGAGAAATAAATGACTTCTGAGGCTAGATCATGAAAAACTGCGACTTCAGCCTCTTCTTGATCATTCACTTCGTGGAGAGCCAGTTGCCATTTTAAGGACACTGAAACAGGCCCTGTGGAGAAGTTCGTGGTAAGATACTGGGGCTCAGCCAACAGCAGGCTATCTTGAAAGGGGACAAATGTTCAACCCAGCCTTAAGAAGGCTAAAGCGCCCAGCTGGTGTAGCTCAGTGGATTGAGCGCGGGCTGGGAACCAGAGGGTACTGGTTCAATTCCCAGTCGGGGCACATGCCTGGGTTGCGGGCCAGGTCCCCAATGAGGGCCATGTGAGAGGCAACCGTACATTGCTCTTTCTCCCTCCCTTCTCCTCTCTCTGAAAATAAATAAAATAAAATCTTAAAAAAAAATAAAAAAAAAAAAGAAAGAAGAAGACAGCTAAAGCACCGGTCAATATCTGGAGTACATCTCATGAGAGACCCCTGAGCTAAAACCACCCAGCTAAGCCATTCCTGAATTTCTGGCCACATATACTGTGTGAGACAGTAAATGTGTGAGACAGTAAATGTCCACTGTTATTTTTTGTAATTTAAAAAAAATTTGTTTTTTTTTTTTTATAGAGGGTAAAGGAGGAAGAAAGAGAGGGGGAGAAACATCAATCGTTTGCTTCTTGTACACACTTTGACAGAGTAGAAGCAGGTGGGGTGTGGTACTGAACCCACAACCCAGGTGTGTGCCCTGACTGGGAACTGAACCAGCAACCTTTCACTTTCTGGGACAACGCCCAACCAACTCTAAGCCTCACCGGTCAGGGCGTTCACTGCTATTTTTAAGCCACTAAATTTTCAGGTAATTTGCAGCAACTTCTCCTTTAAAAAATATTAGCACTAAGAAAAAAGTCATAGAGAGGAAGGAGAGAATTAAGTCTACACTGTGAAGTGTTTTTTCAAAAATCAAGCCAGAGCTGCTTTAACTTTTACTTCTTAGATAGCAAGTACCTTCAGAAACAACTTTCTTTTTTCTTTGTTCATCAGGCTAATTTCTATTTAGCCTTTGGGGCTCAGATCAAATGTCACCTGAATCATTCAAGAAATATTAAATGAATTTTAGTCAAATTCTGGGGCCCTGGAGAAACTGTAGTGAACCAAGTCCTTACCTTTTGAAAATTACCATCTAGTAAGAGGCTTCCCAGGTTTGTGTAACCCAGCTTAGGTTCCCTACATACCATTCCACAAAACTCCATTCCTCTGTGTTTATCACAGTTCAACGACTGAATGTTTCATATTCTAATTAGAGGACAAAAACCACATGTCAATCTGAATACTGCTACCCCCCTAATCTCATGCAAAGTATTAGGCATCCAGCAATGGCTCAAAACCTATTTGCCAAAGGACTTCTTGAATTTCGGCCTCTATTTGTAGCCATGATTATCTCAATGACCGAACTCTTGAAATCTACAAAATATTAGCTAAGAATTTGCAGAAATTTAATTTGGATAAAATGGCTTGAATTATAGAAGTTACTGTATTAACTTCTTTGAATTAAATTCTGTAAGCATGTTAGTGGAGAATAAAAGGAGGATGGCTAAAGGTTTTTTCCTTCCAATCTTCACCCGAGGACATGTATACTGATTTTAGAGAGAGGAAGGGAGAGAGAGAAACATTGACTGGCTGCCTCCCATACACACCCTAACCAGGGATCCAAACTGCAACCTAGGTGTTGTATTTTGCCACGTTTAATACGTACCTTTTTGCCCGTATTTTGAGGGGAAAAATAAGTATGTGCATTACACATGGGTATAATGATGACATCCCATGTATGATGCACACAAAAACATGGGCACGTATCATACATGGGAGCATATTATACATGGCAATATATGGTATGTGCCCTGACTGGGGATCAAATCTGCATCCTTTTGGTATATAAGACAACACTCCAACCCAATGACCCAGACCCAGCCAGGACGAGGATGGCTAAAGATTTTTCGTTTTTTTCTTAAACCTCTAGGTGATTCTGGAGAAATGTGTACACAGTTGTGGGAATTCTTTCCACACGTGTGAAAAAACATAAGTCCCGGGAATTTACGCATAAAGAGCTCAGCTCCGAGTGAGGAAAAATTATTCCCGTGTGGACAAGCGTGGATAATGTCAGTGGAAAAGGAATTCTCTAATGGGAATTTGGCAAAAATGTATCTTAAAAAATTCTCTGACTTGCTGAGTCTCTCCCTCCCCGAGTCAAGAGACTTAAGTTAATGAGTCCATGAAATTCTTCTCTGTCTCCTAATAGTTAACAGCCCTAGTTAGCTTACCCTCAATTTACTTGTCTCCTGTTTAACGTACTACCCCAGTCCTGTCTGCCACCGGACCTGAATTTACATCCTAATGCTCTGTAACTGAGTAAACCTACCCCTTATCTATTCCCTTCCCATATATCCTCATGACCCAACTGAAAACCCCTGTTCTGCATAAGTCCATGAATAATCAATCCAATGTAAATGTGTCCTAAAGCTTCTAATAAAAAGCCTGACTAAGCTAAGCTTTTAGTCCAACCCCACATCCCTGCCGTTACAGTAACATGAAATAACAATTCCTGAACCTTTCTGAGATTCTAGGGTGTGAAATGGGTTGCATCTCGATAACCCTGTCCCTCCAGATGCTTTTAATTCAATTTTCTTTCCTCTGGGTCACTCATAAATTCATCCACCTATTTTCCAAAACTATTTTCTCCTGTTCAGTGTTTTTAAAAAAAATTTTTGATCTTAGTATTTCTATTTCTATTCCTTCGTTGTCATTCTAGGGAGATGCTCACTTAGAATGACTATTGCTCAGTTTGGGAGTGAACACAGACAGATGTGTGTTTATTCCATTACATCTAACCAGAGGTCCTAAATGTTTTCTTAATTTAAAAGTTTATATGAATTATTGCACATTAAAACTGATTTTTTTCTGGGTATGTATATACTTTTACGACCTTTAAACACATGTACATTATTCATGTAACCACCACCACCACAAACAGGATACCGAAGAGTTCCACTATCCTACAGAACACACGCTCCTTTCACCCCTGGCTTCTGTCCGCCACAGTTCTGTCTTTCTGAGAATGTCATATACATGCAAGCACGCAGTATGCAGCAGTTCTCTGAGACTGGCTTCTTTCACTCAGCATAAGGACACTGAGATCGTCTCAGTCGTTGCATGTGTCCACAGTGCGTTCCTCGTAACTGCTCAGTAGTACTCTGCTGTGCGCATATACCACAGCTGGTTAGTCCATTCAACTACCGAAGGACATCTGTCTGCACTGTTTCCAGTTTCTGACTTGTTTGAAAATCTCTAAAAACATAGTATTAGAAAAATTGTGGTATAACACACCAAACGTAAAGTTTATTCTCCTTACCCTTTTTAAGTGTAGTTTGGTAGCATTAAGTCCATTTACATTCTTATGCAACCATAACCACTATCCATGTCCAGACCCCTTTTTATCTTGCAACGCTGAAACTCTGTACCCATTTAAAATAACAATTCCCTATTCCCTCCCTTACTTACAAATTTTATTTTAAAGATTTTATTTATTTATTTATTTATTTATTTATTTACTTTTAGACAGAGGGGAAGGGAGGAAGAGAGGAGGAGAAACATCAATGTGTGGTTGCCTCTTGCACGCCTCTAACTGGGGACCTGGCCTGCAACCCAGGCATGTGCCCTGACTGGGAATCGAACCAGTGACCCTTTGGTTCGCAGGCTGGTGCTCAATCCACTGAGCTACACCAGCCAGGGCTATTTATAGATTTTTGTGTAAACATAACTTAATATACCTAGGACTGGAACTAGTAGGCCATGTAGTAAGTACATGTTTAACTTTATAAGAAAATTCCAAACTATTTCCAAAGTGGCTATACCATTTTTATTCCCACCAGCAATGTATGAGCGTTCCCAATGTTCTATGTACCTTAGTTGTCTCAGTGCTGTATTTTTCTTATGCTAGCTATCTTAAAGATTTTAGCCACTCAGTTTTAGCCGGGGCTCTATCCAGCCCCCGTCACAGAGGATACTTTTCTATGTAAACACTATCAATACCACAAATACAAAAAATGCTATCTAATTCATACACAATTAAAATGCACACATTGTAGAGTAAGAAGTGTTTTCCTATAAAAGTGACAGTAACGGTGTAAAAGGGAAAACAACAAACGAGAAGAATTCTAACAAGAGACATGTCTTCCTTTTGCCTTTCCACTGAAACATTATCACAGATGTGCTTCCCCTACCTTTTCCAGTTCCTTCCAATCATAATTCGTGTTTCCAATAACCATTGCTTGTAGTTCATTAGGCTGGAAGAGCTGAAGGACTTTTCCTCCACAGACTTTATGAAAGCCCGTATGAAAAGCATCAAATAAGGAAGCCACCGATTTATTGAATATGTAATCCACATAAGCATCAACAAACTCCTGCCTAGAAATGAAAAATCACATATGCAAAGAATATAAAAATCATTTTTAAAGAAGAATACATATTGTAGTCTTACTAAAACTTTGAGTGATCCTGTCCTTTTTGCTACTTATCCACAAAACTGATTAAGTATGAATAGGGTTCAAAGGGGACAAAGTCTTTACAAAGAAGTTTATAATTCTTTCTATACAAAACCTGGTATATTTATGAGACAAGTAGACTTATCAATCATTCACAGGCATTCTTAGGCTATTCTTAAGTGAAACATGTCATTTCCCAATAGAAAGATAATGCAAATGGCTATCAAAATAATTTCAAAACAGTCACTAATTATTCACAATTTATATGCATCACTCTACATGCATCCCTAAAAAGAGCAATCTGTTAAAGGTAGTCAGTGATGAAAAATTGAGAGCTTTAGGATTCAGGCTATTTCACATACTATATAGTCTGTTTCCCTTGGGTTTTAAGAACTCATGGAAAAACTTATTTTAAAAACTCAACACCAAGGGGCAAAATTAATCATTCCTTTAGGATAATCATTAGAGATTACAAGCGCAGTTTCTTTTCAAATGTACATGTGTATATATATACGTGTGTGTACATACACACAGTTCTGATGGTTTTTTTGCCTGTTGTGATACAAAAGGAAATGGCAAAGAAAAAAAGAAAAGCCCCTTAACCCACTAATTAGAATTACAATTTTATTTGATTTTGTTCTGTTAGCCACAGACACTTTATGTAGCTATCTGGTCAAATAAGTAGTGAGAATGGGTACTAGAGGATTTCAATATTTTACAGTCTTATCTTCCAAATTAAAAAGAATGATGCTACAAATGGAAATACTGGTAACTTTAGTCATCTACAGATAATTTTCTTAGGAAATTATAATTCCAAACTAAATTTACAAAGAGAAAAAAAGGTTAAAGGACACCACTGAAAATATAAAATATATTAGGTTCTGATGAGAAGAAACAATTTTGTAATGCATAATTTTATAATTCACCTAATTAGAAAGTCAAATTTATCTATACTAGTTATGTTTCTTAATAGTCCCTTAAGCGAAAAAGGCTAAATTGCTTTACGTACTAACATTTTTGTCTCTAACACTTTCATTATGTAAGTAGGGCTGGTAGTACAGGATCAAGATTCTCTGAATTATTTCTAAAGTATATAAGCTATGTGAAATAGTTTTTTTAGAAAATTAGAGAATTAGTCCAACACTAGAGATTTTAAAAAGCAAAAAAAAAAAAAAATCTTTCAGAATCATAGTAAGTTCTTCAAAACCAATATTAAAAAAACAGCCAGAAAACCTAATTTTTTCACATTATTTTAGAAACAGCTTCATTTTAATCAAAGTAGGATATATATGCACAGTTAAAAATGTCAAACAGTAATAGTTTTAACAGCCAACATTTACTGAGCACATACATGTGCTAGGTACTAGTCTACGCATCTTAAAATTATTGCCTCATTTAATCCTCAAAATTACTCTATGCAGTAGGTACCATTTACCACCCCATTTTACAGAAAAGGAGACTGAGGCAAGGAGACATCAACTACTAAATTAAGGAGCAGAATCAGGATTATAATCATTAGGATGAAATTCCTGGCAACAGCCAGTAAGCTCGCTTGTCTAAAGAATTATAATCGAATTGAAGAGAACAAAGCAGGTCTCTGGTCCTACACCTTTCCATCAGAAATTCCTGTTATTCAAAGGCAACTATTTGTTAACTCTTTCTGCTATTCCTCCTGGTATTTACCTTCAACCTTCAACAACACAGTTCTTTGTTATTCCTTGACTTTTCAAATTTAAATAATATCTAAAGAACTCTATTGTGAAAAGTGAGGATTGACCTTTTTTAAAAATATATTTATTTATTTTTAGACAGAGGGGAAGGGAAGGAGAAAGAGGGAGAGAAATATCAATGTTTGGTTGCCTCTTGCACGCCCCACACCAGAGGACCTGGCCCACAACCAAGGCATGTGCGCCGACTGGGAATGGAACAGAGACCCTTTGGTGTGCAGGCCGGCACTCAATCCACTGAGCCACACCAATTAGCGCAGGATTTACCTTTTATTTAATTGCCCTACTCTCACCTTGCCTCCCAGAAGGTTCCCATTATAACAATTTTTGGTTCAATACTCATTGGTAACATTTTTATTATAAATATTATTCACAATTAAGCTACAGAGTATTTGGTAGTTACCTTTCTTTTCTTAAAAAACTCTTGTTTCCCTTAGTTTGCTACTTCATCCCCAACTTCAACAGAACTGTCAACCTCCTCTGGATTCATTCAAATATGTTAGGTAGCATCAAGTGCATTTTTCTCCTGGAGACAAAACATCCTGAAGCCCTCCACCCTCTTGTTCTAACCCAGATTGGTACTCCTTCTACATACTGCTGTTCCTGCAGAAGGAATCCTCTTTGCCTCTCTCCTATATTGGATCCTATTTTGGGGGATCCTATGTCTTCCTTTTTCTTGGTTTAATTGCTTGTTTTGGTAGAACACATCCTCCAGTAACTTCCTGAGAAAAATGCATTGGAAGGAAATTCTCTGAGACTCTGCATGTATGAAAATGTTTTTATACATTCACACACTTGATAGTTTCAACATAAAATTCTAAGATAAAAATCATTTTCTCCTAGAATTTTGATCTTCTAGTTCTAGTGTCATTCATTAGTAGTCTGTTATTCTGACTCTAATTCTTTGTATATGGTCTGCTTTATTCCCACCAACCCCACCCCGCCCTTTTAGGGTCCCTTTTTTTCCAGAATTTTGAAATTTCATGTACTCGGCCTGGTATGTGTCTTTTTTCACTTTCATGTTTTCAGTCTTAAAAGGGACTTCAGGTCTGGGAAATTTTCCAGTACCATTTCTTTGACAAATTCCATTCATTCCATTTCTTTTCGCTTTTAGTAGCATCCATATGGATGCTATCCCTTATCATTTTGAGGATACAGATTTCGGTTTCTTCATACTGCACTGTTTCTGTTTACTTGAAATTCTTTTCAACTGTTTTGGTCTTTCCTTAAATGCCTAGTGACCTTTGGCTATCCATTCACATTTGAAAGTTAGACAGAATCCTACTGTATATTGCAGGATTCTTCTACGCAGGAATATAGGAAAGAACTGTAGACTCCCAAATCCGTTTTCAGTTCAGCCACTTGTCCCTGGCTCTGTCTAACAGCCCTCAAACCCACAGCACCTTCACTTTAATCTCTCTGGAAGGTAAACTTCCAGTCTTTTGCTCAGGCCAGAGAGGGGAAGTTTCCAGGCTACTGGTGTGATAAAGGAAATGGGTTTCTAACTGCTGTTTGTCACAGCTACTCTACCCGTTTCCAGCATTCCCCTAAAGCCCATGCATTTTCTAGCATATTTTTTACTCTCAATTCCAGAGTCTTCATTCTACAACAGGACCTGGATGCCTTCTTGGCTCCTCCCAGTCCATCTTAGTTAAACCTGCCTCTAGTTGGCTACAGTTAGTCACCACTGTCTTCTAGCTTCCCAAACTGTGTTTGCTGTTTTCTCCTCCTTCTTCTCTTCGTTCTTGTTGTTTATGATCTTTTTAACCCTTTATTAATATCTTGAAGGGATTTCAGGAGCAAAAGACAAATTACTTCCTCACTGATCATTAAAAAAGTTAAGTTTTATCTGAGTAGAAACTTAAGGTTGTGACACGTTTCTAAATACAGAAAAAAATGCCTACTGAATCTTATTCCTCCCACTGAGGCTGCTACAGTTCACTTACCGATTCTGTTTGTTAACAGCTGTGTCTGCACCATTTAGAACCAGCTCTTTCACTTCTGTTGCACCAAAGTTTTCAACTGTGATCTATTTAAATTTTTAAAAAAAGTCAATGTCAGACCCAAAATTTATTAGATTATTTTAATAACCTATTATTATAGTCTACCTTTCCCTCATTAAATATAAGAATAAATGAGGTAAAATTCTGCCACTATTAGCTTATTTGAATTCTGTATAAAGTCACATCTACAAATTTTCATCTTCTCTAGTAGTCTGAAATCCTACCAAGACTAACTAATTACAAATTACCAAGTGTCTGGTTCGTGAAGAATAGAAACTGAGTATTTATTGTACATAAAACTTTAGACTGATCATTATAGGAATAAAATATTAGAAAGGTTGTTTTCCTTGGAAAAGTAATAGAATTCAAGTGTCAGAATGCATTCAGCTTAGACCAGCCGTGCATTCTTCCCACTGGAAAGCTGCTAGTCCTGCATTCCTCCTAGCTGTCCTGTTGCCTTCTTGGTCACAGGTGATTTTTCCAGCTATGCCATTAACTTGGTTTATAAAGATGTTTATTTTGAAACTTTTTATTTCCCTTACTAACTTTCCTATAGTCTGCTAACTTTCCTATAAATACAACCATTCCACCTTTGCATCTTTTCTCTATTTCCTCTCTTTGGAATATTATCTTCTTCTATTAAAACATTTTTTTAGTACTTGCTATTTAAAAAACACTATAGTGGGAGTGAGATGATAAAAGATAAATAAATCCCTGCTTTGGAGTTTACTGCCTAGTAAAGGAGAAGAAATGGGATATGTAAACAACTCATTATAATAAAATAAATGCTATAATAGAGAAATGAACAAAATGCCAAAAGTCCAAATAAGAAAGAAAACCTATTTCTGACTGAAGATGCATGAAAGATCTTGAGGAAGACATGTCATTTGAAAAGCATCTAGAAGAATGAGTAGGGCTGTGAAAAATTGGGAAGGGTGGAATTTCCCACTGAGCATATAGACTGAACAAAAGGAAAGATATGAAAGTAGATATCGAGTTCTGAAAAAATGTATGGTGCTAAAAAACAGGAATGCGGGTATGTGAAAGAAAACTGCAATAGGATAAAAACTGGTATGAATGGAGGAACACAATGAAAGTCAGAAAGCCAGACTACAAATGTCTTTGAAGCCCACTGTAAAGCTATTATTCAGCACGCAATAAACAGCCACTAAAAATCTCTCAAAAGAAATGGCAGTGGGAATGTTTTAATTACCATAGTTCTTGGATATACCAAGCATTCACAAACTTGGTGATTAATAAATTAGAAATTAAATTGTTTGGAAATCTATATTTAAGTCAATTGAGATGATTAATAAACATTCAAAGACAACTTATATGCTTATAAGTGAATTAACTGAACAAGGGAATCAAAATTTCAGTTACAGAAAGAAAAAGTCCAGGGAAGATTTTTTCCTTTGCATAAACAATTACTGAGATAAATTTATTTTACGTTAAACCTAATCAATTTTCTTAAAATTGCACCATGTGCCAATTCTTAAAAAGATCAAAGAATAGATAAATTTTTCTGAGGGAGCACATAATTTTTTTGGCAATTTCTGAGCAAAATATGGTATCTTTTGTCAGACTTGACCATAAGATTATAAAGAGGGCTGTTTAGGAGGAAAACAAATATGCAAGGTTTTAAAACAAGCCCCAAAGATTTTACCTTTCCCCAAGAGTCTAATTTATGATATTCAAATCATTCCCTTCTGAAGTACCATATCATAATCCGTGATTTTTTTCTTCCTAAATTATCAACTAGTCTACTTTTACCAGATCCTGATTTGTCAACAGCTCTGCAAGTGACTAGATTAGTTATTCAACATTCCTTTCACTAAATTAGCACAATTCTGCATCTTTTACAAGATTTGCTATTTCATTTTCCAAATAATATTTCAATGTATATGCACTTCTATTATGTACGTCAGCCAACAGTAAGAAAGACAAAACGGACAAAGAAAAATGTTAGTGTAAAGCAGAAAGGGATGTCTGACTGGAAATTCATCTTTTAAATGGTAAATTCATTAGTGAATATTCTCATGTTACAATAACCTCTGCTTCTCTAAACATTTTTGTAATTGGAGACTCAAAAATAAACACTTGAATAACGATGACCCTATATTGTAAAGATCTTTAGCATTAATGATAAGGCACATAGGCTTTGAAGTCACAGAACTGGGTATAAATACTATCTCTGACATGTAATGACTATTTTCAGTTTTCTTCATCTGTAAAATAAGGATAATAATACCAATCTCATAGGATTGTTATGAGGATTAAATGAAATAATGCATGTACCAGGACTAGCATATAGTTAATGCTCAATAAATGTTAGCTAAAGGGTTCTTTAAGAACTCCATTCATCAGAATAAAGAAATACCATAAGGCACAACTGTTAAGTAAAGGGATGATGAATAATCAGGCTACCCTATGGCTTTCCACCTTACCGTAAAATTAAGACAAAATGTTTCCTCAACATTATCTTCTGGATAATCCAGTAACTGTTGCATGCTTCTGCAAAACAAAAAAATGTCCCTTTTAGGTAAAACATTATTGGGTGTTTTGACTATTTTGCTTATGAGTAAGTACATAATTCTCATTCATTTTTGGTAAAATTCTTTTATTAATTTGTACTTTTATATTTGTTTCAGTATGGTAGATGGACAATAGCAAACTTAAAAATGATGTTCAAGGTAAAATAATCATTCTCTTGGATTTATCTCTTCCTCAGTATACAAAGGCCATGTATCCACCCATTTTCATCATTTGTCCTTATTTATATACAATTTTTATTCCATTTTACATAATAAAAAGAAATTTTACATATTCCAGTTAGGCATGAAGACGATCAAAGTCCAAGTAAATCATTTAGCTACTCTCAGGGAACACGTTCCTAAATTTAGTATCTGATATTCACAAAGTACTGTTAAACCACTAAAAATTTAGCAAATGATTTTATACCTCTTAAGTTTGTCAGCAGAAAATTTTGGATTGAGTAACACATTTATTAGAACAACTTTTCTTTTGGAAATTAAACTAGAACAACAAAATATAATTATTCCTAAAAGGAAAGCTTTCTATACATTCCCTATTTCCTAAACCCCACCCTTGCCCCTTTTTACAACTAACCTCCCAACATCAGGCATTAGTTCTTTCAAATCATCCAGGGATGGCTTCTTTTTTAGGAGTTTCTTATATAAAGCCAAAGGAAAATGGAGGTCCACAATAGTAAAATTGTAAATTGCTAATCCACAAACAACACCAATCAAATGGAACAAATCACTGTCTTCAAATGTCTAAAAATATAAAGAAAAAAAGTAAAGACTTGTTCTCCAAGTTCAAAAACTAAATAGTTTTTTCATTATTACAAAAACAAATACTTGCAGTAGAAAATTTGGAAGATAAAAAGTAATGAGTAACAAGAAAAAAGTACATTCTCATTCCTATCTCCCTGGGATACATCCCTGGTAGTATTTTGTACATTTTCATATGCTGTGTTCTCTACACAAATTAAAATCTAGCTGAGATCATACTATACATATAACTGGCTTTTCCCCAGAAATATTAACATTTCTATACCATTAAAACATTAAATTAATAAATATTGACCAAAACTTTTCTGATTTGACATTCAAAATATGAAAAATAAAAAAGCATAAAACAACTCAGAAACAATTAAATATTTTTATGTATTTTTATCTACTGTAAGTTCAGAAAAATAATACTAACAGATATTTAAGGTTTTATCATTTTTCTACTTTAAGTATTTTCTTATGTCATTAAATATTTTTCTAGAATGTGATTTTTAATGGTTGCATATTATATCATACAAAAGTATCATCGTTTGCTAAAGTAGCTATTTTATTGTAACTGGACATTTAGATTATTAAAACACTGAAAACAATACTCGTTCCACCTCTCCCCTCATCTTTAGAGAATATACAGTCACAGAAAAGTCTGTGGGCGTGCCAGTTAAGAGAAAAAAGTTTTTTTAAGTAGATCTGAGGCTCCAGATATGGTTCATTCGCCATCTAGCCTCAGTGTTTTCAAATATAAAGGTATTATTTATTTCACACAGTGGTTGTGAGGATTAAATCGGACAATATATATAAAATGCTTTTAGCACAGTTCCAACAGCACACAGAAAAGGCTTAATAAATGTTTGTTATTCTAACTAGTTAGTAAGATTTAAAATAAGACAGGCATCTTTTTTTACATTTTACATATATTTTGGTCCATAGTTTGGAATATTTCATTAGGAGAACTTCTGCACTGTAAGGAAGAATTACAAAGTGAAAAGGTTTAGCATACTTCTGAACTGTTTTCCTTCATACCTGTTTTAATTTTTACTGCCATTTGTAGCCCAGGAAAATGCCTATCTTTCTGTATTTTCATCTACATATACACACAACAAACACACAAACACATTTTTATCTGTGTTAAAAATGACTTGTTTTACTATATAGTTTTGACTGCTAGTGATACTGAAAATTAGGGATTTTTGTGTGCTTGTGAACTGCTTCTTCATGTACTTGGCCCACTTATCTTTTCAGGTTTTAATGTTTTCTTATATATTTGTACTTTAATTCTTCATATATTAGGGGTATTACCTCATGTCACATTTGTTACATATATCCTGTCATAAGCTTTTTATGTTATGCATAAATTTCATATTTTTTAGTGTCAAATTAACCTTTCCCCTTTGTGATCTCTAGCAGTGCACTTAAGTTTAAAAGTCCTTCTTAAATAGGGAAGGTTGCCTAATGTGTTACTATCTTTTCCTTTGAAATCCCTTTAAATGAGAATAAAGGAAGAAAAATGGCATAAATCCTCAAGAAAAAAAATAGAGGAGAGTATTTTTGTTTCTAAATCCTCTGTTCACTGACAGGGGTAGAGGGAGGGAGAGAGAGATCAATGTGAGAGAGAAACATCGATCAGTTGCTTCCCATACACGCCCAGAACAGGGATCAAACCCGCAATCTTTCTTTTGGTGTATGGGATGACACTCCAATCAACTGAGCCACAGGGCGAGGGCTAGGGGAGGGCTTTAATAGCACCAAAGAGATGTTACTATTTCAAAATATAAAAAAAAAATAGGTAAATAACTGTTAAGTGATTTGGTAAAGCAGAAAAACTGCAATAGTAGTGTGTAAGAAGAAAGCCAATGAAAAACCAGCTAATGAGTGCTACAGGCTCAGGAACTGAAGCACCAATCAATACCTGTAAAGTCAGAGGTAGCCCAGAAAGCTCGGCTAGTAAAACATAAGACTCTGAAAGTCAAAGGTATTAGAGTGGGAATGAAAGTAGAAGTTTGGAAGAAAGTCCTTTGCCACTTCTGAAGAAAAGGAACAAAAGTCTGAATCTGAGACAGCTGATGAAAGAGATCAAATAAAGGTCTGTACGGTGACCAATAAGAACCCTGGCTTTTCTTTCCAGTTATTTCAAACACTACTGAACACTGACAGCCAACACTACAACTTTTCTTGAACATTCCCAAGGTAAAAAATTTTATATGTTGAAATTTAAGGGTTCCCCCACTTACTCACTCTGAATAACGCCTGTTAATCATTAAGCAGATAACTATAAACATAAAGAATCTAGGTAGCTTTCCAGCATCACACTCTTAAATGTGAATAAATAGCCAAGGATCACAATAAAAAAGACAAAAGTAACCTGAAGGAATAAAAGGTGCTGTGGAAAACAAACAAGAAACTGCATTAAACAAAAGTGTCCAGTATTCAACAAAAATTTCTTAAATATGCAAAGAAAATAATAAAACACAGTTCATTCACAAGAAAATGAGAAATATAAGCTGCCCTTGAGAAAGTCCAGATATTGGACTTATGAAACAAAGACTTCAAATCAACTATCTTAAATATGCTCAAAGAGCTAAAAAACCATAAAATAAAAAAATAACCCAGAAACTAAAGAAAAGAAGGATAACAATGCCTCATCAAATAGAGAACATCAATAAAGAGATAGGAATTATAAAAAGAAACCAAATAGAAATTCTAGAGCTAAGAAGTACAATAACTGAAATAAAAAACTCACTAGGGTGATATAATAAAAGGAGATTTGAGCAGGCAGAATAAGAAATCAGCAAACCTGAAGACAGGTCAATTCAGATTATCTACTTATAAAAATAATAGCATAAAAAAATGAAGAAAGGCCTGGCTGGTGTAGCTCAGTGGATTGAGCGTAGGCTGGGAACCAAAGGGTCCCAGTTCGATTCCCAGTCAGGGCACATGCCTGGGTTGCAGGCCAGGTCCCCAGTGAGGGCCATGTGAGAGGCAACCATACATTGCTGTTTCTCCCTCTCTTTCTCCCTCCCTTCTCCTCTCTCTAAAAATAAATAAATAAAAATCTTTAAAAAAAAATGAAGAAATATGAAGAGAGCCTAAGAGACCTGTGGGATACCATCAATTGTACCATCACACTAATAGTAGAGTCCCAGAAAGAAAGGAGAGAGGTAGAAAAATATTTGAAGGAATGGTTGAAAACTTCCCAAATTTGACGAAAGACATAAATCTAATATTCAAGAAGCTCAACGAACTCCAAACATGAGAAACTTGAGATCCATACCCAGGCACCTTATAATCAAATGTTGAAAGCCAATTATGAAGAGAGTATGGAAAACAGCAAAAAAGAAGCAACTCATTACATAGCAGGGCTTCTCAATGAAATTAACAGCTAATTTCTAGTCAAAATCCAGGCATATGAAAAGGCAGTGGAATTACATATTTAAAGTGCTGAAAGAAAAAAACTGGCAAATAAGAATTCTATATCCAGGAAAATCTTACATAACTAAAAATATGAGGAAGTTTGTTGTTGTTAGACTTTCTCTACAAGAAATGCTAAAATTTGTAGGCTAAAAGGAAAGGATGCCACACAGTATCCCAAAGACATACAAAAAATTAAGAACTTTGGTAAAGGTAAATATAAAAGTTAATGTAGTACTATTGCATTTTTTATTTGCAACTCTATGGTTTAAAAGACAAATGCATAAACTAATGATAATATAAATCTATATTAATGGGCACACAAGACAGAGCTGTTCTAGGATCAGAGTTTTTGTATATTATTGAAGTAAAGTTGATGTTAATTCAAACTAGATTGTTTTAAATTAAGATGTTAATTGATACCCTCAGAGCAACTACTGAGAAAATAACAAATAAATACAGAAAAGAAAATGAGAAGGAAATCAAAACAATACACCAGAAAAAATATCAAACACCAAAAAAGAGGCAGTAATGGAGGCATTGAAGAACAAAGAAAATATGACATAGAAAACAAATAGCAAAATGGCAGAAGTGCTTCCTTATCACTAATGATTTTAAATGTAAATGAATTAAATTCTGCAATCAAAAGGCAGAGACTGGGCCCTGGCTGGTGTGGCTCAGTGGACTGAGTGCCAGCCTGCGAACCAAAAGGTCACTGGTTTGATTCCCAGTCAGGGCACATGCCTGGGTTGCAGGCCAGGTACCCCGTAGGGGTCATGTGAAAGGCAACCACACATTGATGTTTCTCTCTTTCTCCGTCCCTTCCTCTTTCTCTAAAAATAAATAAATAAAATCTTTTTTAAAAAAAGGCACAGATTGGCAGAATGGTTTTACAAAAGAAAACAAAACCATGATTCAACTACATGTTGTTTACAAGCCTCACCTTTTAAGGCACAACTAGGTTGGAAGTAAAAGTTTGGAAAAAAATATTCCATGTAAATAAGAACGAGAGAGAACTGAGTGAAAAAAGACTTTAAGTCAAATATCATTACAAGAGGGGAAAAAAAGACAAATTGATAAAAGTGTCAATTTATCAAGAAGATATAACACTTACATACAAATATATATAACAATATGGTATCAAAATTTATAAAGCAAAAAATGAAGAAAACTTACAGAACTGAAGAAAAATACAGTTCTAAAATAATAGAAAGCTTTAATACCCCACTTCCAGTAATGGATACAATCAGAAGATCAGTAAGGAAATAAAAGACTTAAATCAATTAGACCTAACAACTAGATAGAACACTTTCCAGAACAGATCATATGTTAAGTAACAAAAAATTTCAATAAATTTATAAAGACTAAAATCATTAGGCCCTGGCTGGGTAAGCTCAGCTGGTTAGAGCACCATCCAGATTCAACAAGGATGTGGGTTCAATCCAAGGTCAGGGCACATACAAGAATCAACCAATGAAGGCATAAATAAGTGAAACAACAAATTGGTTCTCTGTCCCCCCTTCCTCTCTCTCTCTCTCTCTCTCAAAAAAAAAAAAAAAAAAAAAAAAAGATTTAAATCACTAAAAACATCTTCTTAGACTACAATGAAATGCAATTAGAAATCAGTAACAGAAGGAAATATGGAAAATTCACAAAGATGTGGAAATTACACAACACTCTTAAACAACAAAGGGGTCAAAAGGTATTACAAGGAAAATCAGAAAATACTTAAGAGACTAATGAAAATAAAAACACAACACACACAAACTTATGGGATGGAGGGAAAGCAGGGTGTTTAGAGGAAAATTTATCCAAGGAACCACAAAAAAAGAGAGCAAATTAAACCCAAAGGTAGCAGAGGGAGAAAATATAGTCGGCTCTCTGTATCTGAGGGTTTTCCATCTAACCACAGAATGAAACAATATTTTTGATCAGTGACTAAGGATCTGTGGATACAGAGGGCTAAGCTATATGAATTGGTCTATACCATTTTATATAAGGGACTTGAGTTTCCACACATTATGGTACCCCAGAGGTCCTGGAACCAATCTTTCCTGGATACTGGAGGACAACTATAATAAAGATTAAAGTGGAAATAAATGGCTGGTGTGGCTCAGTGGATTGTGTGCCAGCCTGTGAACTGAAAAGTCGCAGGTTCAATTCCCAGTCAGGGCACATGCCTGGGTTGCAGGCTAGGTCCCCAGTAGGGAGTGTGTGAAAGGCAACCCATCAATGTTTCTCTCTGTCTCTTCCCCTTTCTCTAAAAATAAGTAAAATCCAAAAATAAAGTGGAGATAAATGAAATAGAAAATAAAAATACACAGAAGCAATTAAAACCAAAAACTGATTCTTTTAAAAGAGCAGCAAAATTTGACAAATCTTTTAGCTAGAATAACCAAGAAAAAAACAGATGACTCACTTTACTAAAATCAGAATTGGAAGTGGAGACATTACTATCAACCTACAAAAATAAAAAGGATAGTAAGAGAATACTATGAATAATTGCATGCCAACAAAATAATCTAGATGAAATACACAAATTCCTAGAAACACATAAACTATCAACCAGATGATAGACAAACTAGAAAAATCTAGAAAGAAAGAAAGAAAGAAAGAGAGAGAGAAAGAAAGAAAGAAAGACAATCAAACAAAAAAACCCAAAGCCTTGGCGAGGTAGCTCCACAGCTGCTTAGAGCTTTATCCTGATAAATCAAGGTTGGGGGTTCAATCTCCAGTCAGGGAACATACAAGATGCAATGAATAAATGCAACTGAACAAATGAATGTTTCTCTCTCTCTGCCCTTCCCTCTCTCTAAAGTCAGTAAATAAAATAAAATAATTAAAAAAGAAAAAAATCCTATTACAAGAAAATAAACTGACTACTAATAAAAAAACCTTCCAGGAAAAAAAAAAAAGACTGGGGTCAGATTCCACAAAACATTTAAATAGGAATTAACACCAACCCTTCTCAAACTCTCCCCAAAAATGAAAGAACAGTCAACTGTTACTAATTTATTCTATGAAGTCAGCACTACCATGATACCAAAACCAAAAACATCACATACATAAAGAAGAAAACTATAGACCAGTATCCTTTACAAATAAGGGTGTTTATTTATCATCAACAGAATACTAGCAAACCGAATCCAGCAGCATATGAAAAGGATATACATCATAATCAAGTGGGCTTTATTCTAGGAATGCAAGGTCGTTCAACATAAGAAAATCAACCAATGTAATATATCACATTAATGGAAGGAAGGAAACTATATGATCATCTCAATTAATGCAGAAAAAGCATTTGACAAAATGCAACACTTTCATGGTAAATACATTCAACAAACTAGGCATAGAAGGGAACTTTGTTAACATAATGAAAGGGTTTTATGAAAAAACCCAGAGCTACCGTCCCACTCAGATCAGGAACGAGAGAGAAGCACGCTCACTATTACCACTTGTATTCAACAACGTATTGAAGGTTCCAGTCAGGGCAATCAGGCAAGAAAAAGAAAGGCATCAAAATTGGAAAGAAAGAAGTAAAATGAAATCTCTTGGATTTGTAGATGACATGATCCTAAATACAGAAATTCTGAAGGAATCCACAAAAAAACTTTTAGAGTTAATAAATGAATTCAGCAAAGTTACATTATACAAGATCAATACACAAAAATCAATTGTGCATCTGTACACTAGCAATGAACAAACCAAAAATAAAAGTAACAAAACAATCCCATTATAAGAGCATCAAAAAGGACAAAATACTTACAAATTAATTTAACAAAGGAAGTGCAAAATTTATACACTGAAAACCACAAAATGCTGCTGAAAATAATTAAAGATCTACATAAATGCAAAGACATCTCATGTTCACATATTGAAAGGCAATATTGTTAAGATGGTAATACTTCCCAAAGTGATCTAGAGATTCAACATATTCTTTATCAAAACCTCAATGGTCTTTCTTTAGCAAAAATGGAAGAGCTAAAATTCATACAGAATTGCAAGGGACCCCTAATAGTCAAAACAATATTGAATGTGAACAAAGTAAGAAGACTCACACATTCCAATTTGAAAACCCACTACAAAGTACAGTGAACAAGATAGTGAGGTACCGACAAATGGTTAGACAATATACATCACCAGAATAAAACTGAAGAGTTCGGAAATAAATCCATAATGGTCAACTAATTTTCAACAAGTGTGCCTAGACTATTTAATAGGGGAAAGAGTAGTTTTTTTAACAAACAAGAGGACAATCAGGTATTCACATGCAAAGAATGAAGTTGAATTCTTATCTCACATCATACACAAATATTAACTCAAAACAGATCAAAGGTCTAAATATAATAGCTAAAACTCTAATACTCTCAGATGAGAACCCAGGGTTAAATCTTCATAATCTTAAATTTGTCAATGGTTTATTATATACCAAAAGCACAAGCAACAAAAGAAAAAACAAACAACTAAGTCTTTACTAAAACTTAAAACGTTAGTGTATTAAAGGACATTATTAAGAAAGTAAAAATATAGCCCTGGCTGGTGTAGCTCAGTAGATTGAGCGCAGGCTGGGAACCAGAGGGTCCCGGTTTGATTCCTGGTCAGGGCACATGCCTGGGCTGCAGGCCAGGTCCCCAGTGAGGGCCATGTGAGAGGCAACCATACACTGCTGTTTCTCTCCCTCTTTCTCCCTCCCTTCCCCTCTCTCTAAAAATAAATAAAATTTTAAAAAAAGTAAAAATATAATCCACAGAATGGGAGAGAATTTTTATAAGTCATATATTTGATAAGGGTCTAGTATCCAGAATATATTAAAAAATGCTTAAAAGAAAATTATCCAACTAAAAAGACATTTTGCTGCCCTGGGTGGTGTGGCTCAGTGCACAAGCGCTGGCCTGCGAGCCAAGGAATTGCCAGTTCAATCCCCAGTCAGGGCACGTGCCTGGGTTGTGTGCCTGGTCCCCAGTAGGGGGCATGCAAAAGGCAACCACACAGTGATATTTCTCTCCCTCTCTTTCTCCCTCCCTTCCCCTCTCTCTAAAAATAAATAAATAAAATCTTTAAAAAAATAAAAAGATATTTTGCTGAAGAAGATATGCAATGACCAGGCAAGTAGATCATTAGCCATTAGTAAAATACAAATCAAAACCACAATAAGATATCACTTCACACCCACTATATTAATAAGAAATATATAAACAAATATACTTTAAAATATATAATAATAAAAGGGAAACAGCAAATACTGGCCAATGTGGAGAAACTGGAATCCTCATATATTGCTGAATGAGATATAAAATGGCACAATCATTGCGGAAAGGTTTCGTGGTTCCTCAAAAAGATAGAATTTTCATATAACCCAGCGATCCCACTGCTTGGTATATAACCAAAATAACTGCAAAGCAGTGTAGAAACAAAAACTTGTACAATACATGAGTGGTCACAGCAGCAGTATTTACAATACTTTACCAAAACAGGTACAACTCAAATGCCCATCAGTTAATGCTGTAAATGGATAAACAAAATGTGGTATATCCAGACACTAGAATATTATTCAGCTATTAAAAGGAAAAAGGAAGCCAGAGGAAAAAAAGACCACACTGTTGTTTGATTCCAGTTGCAGCAAATATCAAGAACAGACAAACCCATAGATAGTAAAATAGTGGTGGTCAGGGATTGCAGGGAGAAGGAAATGGGGAGTAACTGCTTAATGTTTCACTTTGAGATGATGAAATGTTCTAATACATTTCGTCATGTACTACGGTAGCACAACACTGTGAATGTACTAAATGCCACCAAATTGTGTATTTTAAAATTCATAAAATGGTGAATTTTATGTTATGTGCATTTTACCTTATTTTAAAAATTAAAATAAAAAAGAACACATAGCCCTGGCTGGTGTGGCTCAGTGGAATGAGTGTCAGCCTGTGAACTAAAGGGTAACTGGTTCAATTCCCAGTCAGGGCACATGTGTGGGTTGTGTGCCAGGTCCTCAGTAGGGGGCATGGGAGAGGCGACCACACATTGATGTTTCTCTCCCTCTTTCTCCCTCCTTTTTCCTCTCTCTAAAAATAAATAAATAAAATATTTTTAAAAAGAAAGAACATACAGGCCTCTGCCTTTCTCCTTTCCTTCATCAGGGATTAGCATTTTTGGCCAGTGTAGCCACAACACTGGCCACATACAGGGCATATTGAGTAAATATCTTCAAGATGATAGCTATAAAGTTTCCCATTGGTAATTTGCCACACAAAATGGAAAGGGAGAAAAGCTGGAGTAAACTCTATGGTGTTTGCACAGAATTAGAGGTAATAATATACCTCATGATTTTAACATATAGAGATACAGCCTTGCAGGTTGAAAACCATGACAAGTATGCATGTGTGTATACATACACACAAAGTTCCTATTTCTGTCTGTTGTGAGAAACTGAAAGCGATGATTCCCTGGCAGTAAAATTATACCTAGCATCCAGAGTTGATTACCATTTTCCACTGGGAGAAGTCACAGCTCTTAAGAGAAATGGCTAATGCCAAGGCTGGGGTAAAGAAAACACAAGATAAACTTGGAACACTTCATTGTATCAAATGTAAAGAAGAATTAAAGAACAATGGGGACATGTCAAATGTACACAAAAGAGCTCTGTGGAGAGCCCACTGACTGAATCAAGATATAATTGAAAACACCTCATCTCACAGAGATGCATGTTGAAGACTGCCCTCCCCTGGTCTCAAAACATTCTCTCTCTGCAGAACTAATAAAGGCCCACTGAACAATTTGTATTCCTAGCAGGACAGGCCTCCATCCTGGGTACCCTCGCAAATTCTACCTGCTACAGCTACATAACTACAAACTGCTTTAAAATAGCAGTGCCAGGAAGGAGACCATAATTTAAGCAGATTGTCCACCTATCTCAAAGGCCATCAGGACTACTCCACTATGTCTTACGTGCCTCTTTATCAAAAAGCCCCAGAACTCAAAGGATATCCCTAATCCCACTCCCATGTGGCACTGGATAGGCCCTAAAATCTGGCATGATCTTACAACTGTCCTTGCTCCACCAAACGCTTTCACTGTTTGCTCTGGCACTCACAATCCATCACTTGGAAAACTGTCCATATCCTAAACTTCTTTCAAATTTTCTTCCTCTTTTTCTAAACGAAGAAGACTGTCTCCTAAGGATCCTATTCCCCTCTCACAGACATAGTGTCTATTTTCTCTTCCAACCTCTCAGATGACTGGGCCTAGAGGCAGGTCTTCTGGCTCTTCACTCCTTCTATACTTCCTTCTATTTGCCTTTCTAAAACAGCCAGCTCCTCTGAAACACATGCCAACTGACCACATCCCCTGCTACCCCTGCTATTCTACCTCGTGCAGTCACCTAAAACCTTTCATCGTTTCCTCACTCACAGATTTTGGCACTATTTTATACTTTCTCTCTCTATCACTACTCCTGCCATTATTTCTGATTTAATATCCAGTCAAAAGGGCATCCAACACACTAGCCTCTCAGTTTCTTGACTTCCTTATTTCCAACAATCTTGTCCTCCATCACATTTCAAACACCCATTCCTACAGTTACATATTATACTCAACTGCAACCCTCCAATCTCAAGCACTCCCTATCTAACCATCATTTTACTTTATAACTCATTTTTCCTAATAATTTAACTCACACAACTGAACTCCACAAGCAGCTACAATCCACTGACCCCACTACTATTTTTTAACTCTATCACCACCCCCAGCGAAGTCCTCACACTTTCCTCCTTTCAAAGCTTAAATTCCATGATGCATTAAGATGATCACTTCCTTGTCCTTCCTGTTTATATTCACTTGCTATAACCCCTACCTGAATAAAATCAACTGTCCGCTTCATCCTTACCTCTACTTTTGCAGCAAAGCGTGACTAAAGAAAGAAACACAATCACGTTGACTGGACTCATCTGAAATTCGTAAATGTAAGTTGCAAATGGTGCTCCAATGCTGCCAGGCTAATCCTGTATTTATTTACACAATTTCCCCGCTCTTTCAAGTGATTATTTTACCACTTCTCCTTTCTCTTCGAACTTTCAACACCCTTCCTTGTCTCATCCCAACCCTCTAGTGACTCTGCATCTTATTCCACTGTAAAGTAAAAATGATTCTAAGAGAACTTTCACAATCTCTTTTTCACAATACTTTAAATTGCACAAATACAGAGATTTCTCATGTATCTTTCATTCAGTTTCCCCAATGATAAAACCTTAAATAAACATGGTCAAAACCAGAAAACTGATACTGATATACATACTGTTATGTACTTATATTTATTTTTAAAAAGGCTAAGCCATAATATTTCTTTTAAAAAGATTACCCGTAGAAGGAAGGAGGAAAAATAAGGTGGAGGGTGTAGAGACAGAAGTTAAGACTTCTTAGAAATTTTACTTTATAGATTTGACTTTAGAACTAGGTAAATATTTTTATGTAATTATAAAAATAAACTGAATTTAAAGAAGTAATCCCTAAATCAAAACTAAAATTAAACAAGTTAACCTAAGTATATATCCACTTCGTGGTATAACAATAGAGTATAGAAAATTCAAGTGATATCCAAACTGCTCTTTGTGTATTTCTCCTGGGAGTATATGCAATAGACAAAAAAACTGCAAAACAACTTTTAATAACTATTTTCAGTTTTCATAATGGTGGTACTGTTAGGCAGTACATGTGTAAGCCTGGAACATTTTATCATACCAAGTACACTAGGTAGCAAGGAAGCTATAGAGTATCAAGACTGTGTCAAAGGACTCAGGTGCAACTAGAAGAGTTCTCCCTGGACAAAGATGGGGTAACGTAAGCATCAAGAAAGACATAACTGCAATGAACTGAAAAAACATCAAATGTTTAAATCCATGGACAACACCAAAAATCAAACTGTCACCACTGGGTTACGATTCCCATATGAACTGTATTTCTAGGGAACCAAACATTTGATATGAGGAAATTGGTAGAAGTATGCAAGCTAATAAAATGAGGAGAAAAAGGAATTAGAGTAACACCATTTTGCAACCCCTAATAAATTAATCTAAGCACCAATCTTCAATGAATGCTGATATCACAAATGAATAAATAATGCATTAAGAATATTAGTAGTAAATATTAAATTTAATAGTATATATTCTATTCAAATTTCTTTCAACTCAAGTTCTACAAACTGAACTATTCATTTCATTTACCGTCTCTAAATCAGGGGTCAGCAAACATTTTCTGTAAAGGGACAGATGATAAATATTTTAGACTTTTTTGGCCATAGGGTCTCTGTTGTAACTATTCAACTCTGCCTCTGCAGTTGTAGCTAGAAATCAGCCATGGACAATAGATAAATAAATGGGTATGACCTTATTTACAAAAACGTGTGTTGGGAAGAACTTAGGTCACAGACTGTAGTTTGCTGAGTACTTACCACTGCCCTAAGTGATAAAGGTAGAGAAATCAATAATCCCTAATGATAAATTAATTCTTCCCAGATGAGAAGTTAATCTCGTAATTATTCTTCAATCCTCACACCTAAATCAGCAGATGAAAAAGTCAACACCATTTTCAGAATAGCCATTCCCTAACTTACTTTATTGTGCTAACTTGAAATGTGTGGTAAGTATTAATGTGTTTTGATGACTGAGCCCAAAGCTTGTGATTTTTCGAATTGCAATACAGCCGATTTCTGAATGAAGTAATGTTAGGAATCCAGTAATAACTCTTATTTACTGAGTTAACTTGATACATATAGGTACAGATACATGGGCATATACATAGAAGTAATTTAGATGGTTGGGCTTTTTACCTTATCAGAAAACCAAATGAGCCTGGAATCCTCGTAATACCTAAACATGCCATATTTAGGATCCAATAATTCTCTCATGATGAGCAAGAAAAATTCTTTGCGTACCCCTCCTGCATCGACAGCATCTTCTCCAACAAATATAACCTAAGATGGCATAATACAAACAATGAATGTAAAGAAATGAAACTATATTTTGGAGACCTTATAACATGCTATTGATTACAAAGAAATGGTCAGCAATTAATTTTAAAAAATTTTAAAGTACATAATTTTATTAAGTTTCAAAGATACACAAAAAACAAACAGGAAAACTTTAAACATATTTTCTAAATAAAAGTCCCAATTACATAATAGAAAAAGTCAAATTACCTTGAGCGGTTTTTTGTAGTCTATATTCTTTGTTTTCCTAAGGACTTCCATTGCATCTCCTACAATATTTTCTCTACGTACCACTAGAATTAAGCAGGGATTCACAGATTCAATAACTGGGAGAAAAAGAGAAGAGACATTCTGTCTGTGGGCCTGGTCAATAGCCATCTAGAAAAGAAAAGGTTAAAATTTTAATAACAACGCTACAAAGAAGCTACTGTGACTAAATAAACCACCCTCTACCTATTAATTAGATACCCTACAGTCCCTATAATAATGAATTCATATAGCAGCTAACACAGTATCACAATAAAGGAGCTTAATAAACTGTGTTTGGAGCATAAAAAGTACTCTTTTGAATTTTTTATATCAACATATAATGAATGATACCATTAAGCAAGCTTGGAGCCCTGGCTGGGTGGCTCAGTTGGCTGGAGCATCACCCTGTGCACCAAAAGGCTGCAGGATTGATCCCCAATCACAGCTTGTATGAGAGGAAATCAATTGATGTTTCTCTCTCTCCCTTCCTCTCTTCTTCACACAATCCTCAAATGAAGATTAAAAAAAAAAAAGTACTGTAAGCATGGAACTATATGATACTGATAAATCTGAATACTGTTGTTTCTCAGAGAAAACTGGGATGGAGAGTGAGGTAAAAAATAAAACCAACATTAAAACAAAACTCTAAAGACAATAAGAAACAGCCTGTCTAAATCAGGAGGTATTAAGAGAAATTCACCTAGTAGAGTGATCACCATATGTGCTTAGAAAGCAAGCACTTGGCTTTTACCATTTAAAACCTTTCTTCTTTTCCTTTGGTTTTCCCTGTTCCTGTTCTAAAATGGAATATCCTATATTAAATGCACCAAGTGATTAGCTTATTGTTTTTAGTAAGGAGTGCCAAAAAAATTTTATGAGCTGTTAGTTAAGAACCCAACAAAAACACTTAATTTTTTCTGTTGATAAAAATGGAAATAAGTACATCTCTAAAATATCCCCTTGTACCTATTTAAATCTGGAGGGATTTAGAATATAAACTATGCATTAATTTTAAAGGAATGAAGATATCTATCAACATTTGAGGAAGGAGTTAAATTTGTAAAGCATTTTTAGAATATTAAATGCCCAAGGTCTCTCCTCCTTCTTTTCTTAGTCCTTAGTCTCTAAATTTTTTTTTTAAAGATTTATTTTTATTTATTTTTAGAGAGAGGGGAAGGGAGGGAGAAAGAGAGGGAGAGAAACAGCAATGTATGGTTGCCTCTCACATGGCCCTCACAGGGACCTGGCCCACAACCCAGGCATGTGCCCTGACTGGGAATCGAACCACGACCGTCTGGTTCCCAGCCCGTGCTCAATCCACTGAGCTACACCAGCCAGGGCCCTTAGTCTCTAAATTAGATATTCTGTACGAGAGAAACTCAAGAAACTTTTTAATATATTTTATTGATTATGCTATTACAGTTGTCTCATTTTTTTTCTTCTCTTTACTCCCTTCCACCCTGCAGCCCCTCTCCCACCAGCATTCCTCCACCTAAGTTCATGTCCATGGGCAGTACATGTAAGTTCTTTGGATTCTCCATTTCCCATACTATTCTTAAGCTTCCCAACTATTTTGTACCTACGATTTATGCTTCTTATTCCCTGTACCTTTTCATTCATTTTTAACCCCCTCTCCAGGCTGATAACCTTCCATGTGATCTCCATTTATGTGATTCTCCTGTTCTAGTTTTTTGCTCAGCTTGTTTTTGTTTTATAGGTTCAGTTGATGATAGTTGTGAGTTTGCTGTCATTTTACTATTCATATTTTTGATCAACTTCTTTTTCTTAGATAAGTCCCTTGAACATTTCATAGAATAAAGGCTTGGTGATGATGAACTCCTTTAACTTGACCTTATCTGGGAAGCACTTTATCGCCCTTCCATTCTAAATGATAGCTTCACTGGATAGAGTAATCTTAGATGTACATCCTTGCCTTTCATGACTTTGAATACTTCTTGCCACAGCCCCTTCTTGCCTGCAAGGTTTCTTTTCACAAATCAGCTGATAATCTCATGGAAACTCCTTTGTAGGTAACTGTCTTCTTTTCTCTTGCAGCTTTGAAGAGTCTCTCATCTTTAATATTGGGTAATATAATTATGAAGTGCCTTGGTGTATGCTTCCTTGGGTCCAACTTCTTTGGGACTCTCTGAGCGTCCTGGACTTCCTAGAAGTCTACTTCCTTTGCCATAATGGAGAAGTTCTTCTTCATTATTTTTTCAAATAAGTTTTCAATTTCTTGCTCTTCCTCTTCTCCTTCTGGCACCCCTATGACTTGGATGTTGGAACATTTAAAGTTGTTCCAGAGGTTCCTAAGCCTCTCCTCATTTTTTTGAATTCCTGTTTCTTCCTTCCATTCTGGTTGAATGTTTATTTCTTCCTTCTGTTCCAAATCATTGATTTGAGTCCCAGTTTCCTTCCTATCACTGTTGGTTCCCTTTATTTCACTTTTCATAACCTTCACTTCTTCTTCTATTTTGCGACCATACTCAACCATTTCTGTGAGCATCCTGATTACCTGTGTTTTGAACTCTGTATCTGATAGGCCAGGTATATCTTCATTGCTTAGTTCTATTTTTTCTGGAACTTTGACCTGTTCTTTCATTTGGTCCATTTTTTTTTTTTTTGTCTTGGAGCACCTGTTACCTAGTAAGGGGCAGAGCCTTAGTTATTTGCCAATGCAGGGCAACCCAGGTCATTGAGTTGTGGTACTGTATGTGGGGGAGGGGTCTGAGGGGAAACAATGCCACTTGCTTAGCTCTGGGTTGGTTTTCAGTCACTTTCCCTGCTACCTACAAGCAAATTGGGCCCTTCTGGTGCTGATTCCCAGATGTGGGTGTGTGTACATTCTAGGACCCTGTGGGTCTCTCCAATTAACTCTCCTGTGACGCTGCGAGTTTCTCCTGCCATCACAACTCCCACAGGTTTTCAAAGTCAGAGGTTTTGAGGCCTTATTTCCCCACGCTGGAACCCTGGGTTGCTCGATCTGTCTCGCCCCCGAGTTGTTCCTCCCAGTTTATCCATAGGCAAATGTGGGGCCACTGGTCCACCAGCCACCGCCTTGCCCACCTAGTCCTCTCTGACCCAGCTGCCCATCTCTGCCTCTCCTACCAGTCTGGATTATTAACTCCTTAACTGTCAGACTTCCATAGAGTTCGATTTTCTGGCAGTTCCGGTTATTTTTTGTTTTTAAATTTGTTATTGTCCTTCTTTTGGTTGTGTAAAAAGGCAAAGTGTATCTACCTACACTTCCATCTTGAGAAACTGTTTTACTTAGAGGTTGATATAATAAAGCAATCTTACTGCAGCCCTTCAAAGTCATAATGTAAACTAGTTTTAAAAATCCTCATTATATATAAAAGAATATTTAACATAAAAGAGGGAGCTGGGGAAGAAAGGACAGGGATAAGTAAGAAACAATGAAGCTTAGAAAAATATTTTTTACTAAAACTTTCTAAATACATTTCATAATTCTCCTCCTAACAAGTGATCAAATGCATCCTATTTTAACATTATTTCACCTCTAGTCACTTCCATCTTTTACCAAGTATATAAAGAGGGGATACATAAGAAACAAGACTTGAAACAAACTAACATTCAATCAAGTAAACTAGTGAAATTATTTATAAAGATTGCATATTTTCTTAATGAAAGAGGCTTATCCCATTTTTAGATATATAATTAAAAAAGGCTAAATTATTGTATTTTCATTTAAACATATGTAAATAGCCCTCATAAGATTATACATGTCACATGCAACAGTCTTCTTTATAGGTACCAATGGTACTCTGCATAAGACAGACCACACAGGTACAAAATGGCCCAAAGATTATTGACTATAAGCAAATTTGAAACATTTGCTTTTAAAAACTTCATAAAAACCATCCAAAATCCACTCTCAAATCAGATTAGTATTATACAATATTTTACCTGCATCTGTAAGACTGCATCTGTTTGTAACAGAGTTGTTTTTGCTTGAGCGTCAAATACAAATGGGTATGTGCAGATTGTAACAGGGATCTCTGCCAACTGGAAATAAAAAATTAACTTAGTACAAATTGGTTTGTGATTACAGTTCTTATGATTACTGTCACTTCTTGTAAAGTTGACCATATTCTTGGTTTAGTCATCGTGTGTTGTTCAGGAATTATGAGTAAAACATGTTGCTTATTTCCAAATACAGGCATACCTCAGAAATATTGCAGGCTCAGTTTCAGACCGCTGCAATAAAGCAAGTATCACAATAAAGCAAACCATATTTTTGCTGGTAGAGGGTCTTGCCTTCACTTTGTAAAAAATGAAACATCACCGAAGCACAACAAAATGAGGTATGCCTGTATAGAATGTTTACTGATAACAAGGGCATTGGAATAACCCAATTCCCAACGTTAGGAGGGAATTATTCTTGAGTACGCACAATCATAAGTTGCAAGGATCTTTTCCTTAACATATTAACTCCAAGTTTCAGTGAAGTAGATTGCAAATTATTCTAAAGTTAGAGATCCCCAATTAAATATAGTACTTAGTTCTTATAAGTACTAGGGCTACTCTAGTAACTGAGGTCAATGATAAAGCCATCTACTCATTTATTCATTTAACAGATTTTTACTGCAGGCCATCAGGGCGTCACCATTAACGAGTCCAACAATCTGCTCATTTAACATACAAAATAAGCACCACTAGTATTATTATATTCTGTCAACCTTTAAAATTGGGAGATCTATTATTACATATATTATATCATACATCAGTCATCTTATAATTACTTATCCTTGCAGGTAATGCAGTGATAGATTACTAAGAATTTTGCACAAAAATACAAAGAGCTATGAATTGTCAGTCACTGATTGCTGACAATGGAGGACGATGTATTCCTACCTGCTACCCATCAAGGCAGTGTATTTGTGCCAGCCCTGACCTTGCTATAAGGATTCCAGTGAAAACTTAATACACCACGAAACAGACCAGTTTTTTTTAAATGCTTAAAAAGCTCTTTAAATTAGTCTGAATATGCATTTTTTATAATCACTGTGCATCACTTTTTTTTTTTTAAGATTTTATTTATTTATTTTCAGAGAGAGGAGAAGGGAGGGAGAAAGAGCAATGTATGGTTGCCTCTCACATGGTCCTCACTGGGGACCTGGCCCGCAACCCAAGCATGTGCCCCAACTGGGAATCGAACCGGGACCCTCTGGTTCCCAGCCCGTGCTCAATCCACTGAGCTACACCAGCCGGGCGTGCATCACTTTTTTATTTCAGTCTTCATTTTGCCTCTGTGAAGTATATACGGTTTAAATATTTCAAGTCCTCACGCTCTTTCCCTAAATTGTCTTTTTTCTACATCAAATACTCTGTTAATATGGTTCCCAGCTCTTCTCCATCATAACTGCCTTCTTTTAAATGTATTTCAATTTATTTAACACTCTCTAAACTATGGCCACCAAAAGCGAAATAATCCAGTAATGCCCAATTAGTACAGAATATCAACTCTTTGTTCTCAACATATAAGACAATGCCTGAATTACATTAACCTTACAGTAAGTTATTTTTGACTCTATGTCATGACAGTTTCTACCGCCATCCTGTATTTGTGTTACTAACTAGCTATTAATGGTGGAAAGTTACTTCACTACTCTCAAACCCAAAAAGACCGAGGTGATTTCTAAAGTTCTCTTTGCAAAGTCCACAACTATATTGATAATTTTATCTAAGGACAAGGAAACAAACAATTCTAGGCCTATAATTTAAAGCTAACTCCAAATGCTTCATTGGTTCAAGTGGGAAAAAAGCAAAGCAAAGCAAAAGAACAAAACAGCACGTAACAGAAGTAGGAAAGAAGTACTAACATTCCTACGTGTTGAAAAGTAGGCTTAGGATTGCTGACTATATAATGCAAAGTGAGGAAGATAATCATACCAAAATTTATTTAATTTTATGACCATTTTATCAATTATTACTTTTAAAATTAAAGATTTTACTTCTCTAACATAATGTTTTCTGACTTATTGTGTATGCATCTGTCAAATTTTAAAAGTGTATTTTTTAATATTCTGAGAACACATTCAATTTTATGCTGAAAGACTTTAGGAAAACAGAAATTAATTTTAAGCAAATATTGTTGAAAGGAATGGTAGAGGTGTAATGTTAAATTAAAACAGGGATTTTAATTTTATTCATAAAATTCCCGAGATGTTATACAAGACAATTTGTAAACATTCATTTTTATAAATAATTACATATATGTTTCAAAGTTGCACAAAGAACCTATAGCTCTCGTACCACTTAAGAAAAAGCAAAGTACATTTTACTCTGAATACAAGACTATGACACCAAACTTACCTCAGTTAATCCATGATTGACATCCTAAGTCAGCAGTCAGGATATAACGATAATGAGGAAAAAGCAGTGTTAGTGTCCAGCTTTAACTATTTCTATTCAATGTACCATTTCATATATTTTGCTACAGAATAAAACTGAATTAATGAAGTAGAACAAAATACACCTACAACAAAACTTACCCTTTCTACATGTACCTTATATATCTATAAATGTAACACTTTTGTTTCAAGGACCTTGTGATCATAAAATTATTGAGGCTTGAACAAATAAATTTGGTTTCGGCGACTTAAGCACTCAATATGAATAATTTAGGCAAAACAGGGAAACTAATCCTAGCCTACTTGGTCCTGAAGAAATAACTTTAAGACTCAGTTTTTCTACCTGGCTAGTGGAGAAAATCGTCCTCAAACTTTAACACTTGGTTAATCTTGACAAAATGTTTGAAAAGTGGTTAGCAGAGTAAAATGTTATACAGAAATGAAGTCATAAGTTGTTTTTATTTTTCAGAAATAACCGGTAAAACATAGGTATCTTATATTAAGGGTTCTTTAACACTAAAATGGCTTAAGATAGAAAGTACAGGACAGGGCACAAGGATTGATAAGTAGAAAGAATAAACGGAGAAAGAGATATTTAGGAAGGAAATACTGGGTTGTCTAAAAAGTTTTTTCGTAGGGTGGCTGTAGTAGTGCTTAGTTGTTATTATCTTCACTCAAAACAATGTTGTCAGATTGTATTTCGACAGCTCTTACAAGTTAGACTGTGCTGTGACAGCTGCCATACCCGCTGCCATTAAAAAAATCAGAACTGGTGAAGTTTTATCTAGCCATTTCACTACTGAAGAAGGAAGAGAATAAGCAACGTTTCTGGCATATTATGCTTTATTATTTCAAGAAAGATAAAGACACACCTGAAACACCAAAAGAAAAAAGATTTGTGCCATAGGTGCCGTAACTGATCAATCATGTTAAAAGTGGTTTTCAAAGTTTTGTGCTGGAGGGTTTGCGCTGGATGATGCTCCATGGTATGGCAGACCAGGTGAAGTTGAAAGTGATCAAATCAACAAATTAATTGAGAATGATCAGTATTATAACATGCGGGAGATAGCTAATATACTCAGAATATCCAAATCAATAAACTTAATGGTAAAAATGAAAAATATGTTTTTTATTTTACAGAAAAACCCATTTGGACTATTTGGCCAAACCAATAATAACAAATTATCATGAAAGCTCACCACTTCATAGAACAGAAACATACACTTCATCGTAAACAGCTTTCACACATATGCTCAGGGTACAGACTCAAAAGTAGTGCTAGAATCTCCAAAAATGTTACTAAATTTGCAGACTGTAGTTTGTATAGTGAAGAATGAATCTTACCTAAAGAGAGGTCTGACTTTGACCTCTGTTACTGGCAAGTGATGTACAGATGTTTGGAATGTCTCCTAATAGGGTTGTCTTTGTTTGTTTACCTGGGGGCTCTGGGCCATGTGATTATCAGTGCTGGCTGCAGAAGGGCTTGAGACTAAAGGGCAGCCACATAGGCACTACGTGATCAAGCCTCAATAAAACCTCCGGGCACCAAGGCTCCAGTGAGCTTCCATGGTTGGAACCACACAGTGAGTACTGTTGCACATAAGTGTTTGGAAGTTAACTTGTCCGTAACCACACAGAGAAGAAAAGAGAAGTTCTGCCTTTGGTACCTTTCCCAGACTCCACCTACATACTTCTTTGCATGGATTATTTTAGTCTGTATCCTTTCCCTATAATAAACTGTGAACGTCAGTATAATAGTTTTCAGTAAGTTCTGTGGAGACGTGTAGAAAATTACTGAACCTGAGAGTGGTTCTAGTACCAGCTTGCAATTGGTATTAGAAGTGAGGGCAGTCTTGTGTGGACTGTTTCCTGTAACTTGGCAGTTGGCTAAATTTTCACATGCGTTGAGGGGTTATCACTGAGGGTTTTAAAATATTAGCAAAGACTTAGGGTTCCCTCACTACATTGTGCTAAATAAAGCCAAAGCAGTATAAGCAGACGCAAAATATGACTATACAACAATATGACTATTCTAAGAAAGTTAATTATTGATAATAGTTTCCTTCAAAAAATTCAGAGTACCAAGTTATCATTACATACATGTACCTACTGGCAGTGTTAACAAGAACGTATCTGGAAACTGTTCTGCCAAAAAAAAGCCTTTTAGATTACACTCAGCTTAATTTGAAAGCAATTTAATAGGGATATTTGAAATCCTTTTATAGTATACACTATATAGTATAGACATTTTTAAAGTGCCATTACTACTAAGAATGTCTGAATAGGCAAAGAAACACCTTTAAATATTTTCTGACTCCCTAGGCCTGTGGATAATTACACTGGGTACCAAGGTAGTTTTATCTCAGGGGATGGATTTTATTAAGTAATAAAATATTTATATATATGCACTATTTCTTTATTGTTGCATATAAATAAAAAAAGGTGCTATGCATATCATTATGTACTGGAGAAGTTGATAAGATTATTTTAGAATTTATAGTGTGACTAAATCATACCAAAGCAGAACATAAGTTTAATTGTGAAGAGAAATGTGAATTGGAGGGAATATGAAAAATGAGACATGTGGAAAACTTAACCAAAGAAGAGACGCTATTAGATATGAAGCAAAATAATTACCTGAGAGGCATCAAATGGACAATCAGATTAAAATCATTATTAGAAATTTCAATTAAGAGTTTACTATCTTAGACAAAAACGCAAGGTAGTTGTTACATTGGTTGCAAATTTAAGTCAGTCAAAGTAGTATTTCCACGGAAATATTAAAAGGAAAACAAAGGGATTTGAGGAGTCAGAACAGAGTAATATAAAACATATAAAGTCAACTAAAGGTCTACTGCTAAAAATTCAACATATCATTCAATGTGTGACCTACTATTGGCTCCAAATCCACATATTCAAGCACTAACTTTTGACTGTTTTTAGAGTGGGGACCCTGAAACTGAGTCAAAGCGGGCCCAATGTTAGTTATTCAATGTCCCAGAAAATGGAGTGAGAAAGGCCTGAAGGAATGTTCAAAAATCTCATGGTCTAAAGCAGACCTCACCAAGGCTTTTAACACCAATGGTTAACAATGGTTCCAGTGGGTTATGCACAAAAATGATGCAGCTCCCTGGCACATTTTAATTTCCACCAATTACTTATGGCAAGACACCATACCACCGCTGGTGCCATCATGATTTAGTTAACACAGGATTACTCCAAGACGGTACAAAGAAAGAATAACAAAGTTGTTGAAGTAATTCAAATAAATATGAAAGGTCTTGGTGGCTAAACAGAAATAAAAAGATACTTTTAAATCTTAAAGGAAATTAAAAAAACACACAAATGTGGTTTGGTAACCCAATGCGTAAGGAATTAATCCAAGAGTTTGCAAAATATCAATGCCATCAAAAATGACTGGGAGCTTTGAAAACAAGGAACTTTTCTGAAATATATTTTAGCTGCAAGGGAGCACAAATGTATTTTAATTTCTTCTTTTTATTCAATGAGGAAAAACTCAAACTCAGGAAGTCAAATACTGATGTATCGTCCCAAAGGTGGTCTCCCCACATATCGTCCTAGTTTGCTGATGAGCATGTCAAGTTACTAACTAGCATTGTCCACAGCTAAAGTACAACAACTTAACTCCACAGAACAAATACAGTGATGATTTAGATGCACACCACAGTTAATACTGAATAAATAAGACATATGACAAAAATGTAACATCAAACACTATTTAAAAAAGCTAACCCATTTACCGAATACCTTAATTCACCTACCTATATCTGAAAAGTCTTTCATAGGTATACACAGCTCTTAAAATAAATAAACATGCATTTTAAAAAATGCTTAACTTGAATCTTATAGTAATTCAAACAGGCACAGACCCAGTATAAACCTTTCTAAATTTTATCCTAAGTTAGTAAATTTTACTAGATACATACTGATTTGTACAATAAGTAACTAAAAGTATAATAAAGGAAATAAAAAAGATCAAAGAGTTTAGCAGCAACCACTAAGTTATTTTTATAAATAATTTAAGACAAAAAATAAAAGAGAATAAGGAAATGTACAATTGAGTATAATACCTAGAAAGTACGAGATTCCAGTCAAGATGGAGGCATAGGTAGACACACTTCACCTCTTGATGCAACCATAAAAAGAATTACAACTAAATCTCAAAACAAGTAACATCCAGAACTGTCAGAAAATAGAACTGTATGAGAATCTGACAACCAAAGATTTAAAGAAACCATGTTCATCCAGACAGGTAGGAGGGGCAGAGATGTGGAGTGGGCGGAGAGGCAGTGTGGTGCAGCGAGGCAGTGGTGGCAGAAGAGGCATGGGTGGTTCCGCATTCACGTGCGGCAGATAAAAATCAGGAGGGATACCTTGGGAGCAAGTGACCCCATCCCCAGGTCAGACCACACAGCCCAGGGTTCCAGCACCGGGAAGATACATCCCCATAACTTCTGGTTGTAAAAACCAGTGGGGTTGGGATGGCAGAAGAAACTGCCAGGTTTTCAGGAAACTCCGCTCATAGGGCCAGCAGGTCTTAAAATATATGCAAACCCAGCCACTCTGGGATTCAACAAGGACAACAGCTCGAAGGGCTCCAGTCATATACGAGGAGTAGGTGAAGTAACTGGAAAAGGGAGAATGCCAGGCAAACCTTCAAAAGCCAGGCAACAGCACAGTCCCCTCTCTGAACCCTCACCCCACACAGAGCTACAAAGCAGTGAAGAGGGTTGGCCCGCCCTGGCATTACCTAATGTTCCACCCCACACAATTTACAGGTGCCTTTTCAACAACAGTCCACGCTACTAAGACAGAGAGTCAAAGCAGCTCTACCTAATACAGAAACAAACACAGGGAGACTGACAAATTGAGGAGACAAAGAAATATGGCCAAGAGTAAAGAACAGAACAAAACCCCAGAAAAAGAACTAAACAAAATGGAGATAACCTACCTAACAGATGCACAATTCAAAACAATGGTGATCAGAATGCTCAAAAAACTCACTGAGTACAGCAACAACATAAAAGAAGAGGTAAAGGTTACACTAAATGAAATAAAGAAGAATCTACAGGGAACCAACAGTGAGGGGAAGGAAACCAGGATTCAAATCAATGATTTGGAACATAATGAAGAAATATTCAAGCCCTGGCTGGTGTAGCTCAGTGGATTAAGCGCAGGCTGGGAACCAAAGGGTCCCGGTTCGATTCCCAGTCAGAGCACATGCCTGGGTTGCGGGCCAGGTCCCCGTGAGGGCCATGTGAGAGGCAACCATACATTGGTTGCCTCTCCCTCTCTGTCTCCCTCCCTTCCCCTCTCTCTAAAAATAAATAAAAAAATAAAATCTTTAAAAAAAAATATTCAACCACAACGAAAGAAGAAACAAGGATTCAAAAAACAAGGATAATATAAGGAGACTCTGGGACATCTCAAAAAAAGACAACATCAGAATTATAGGAATGCCAGAAGGAGAAGAAGAAGAGCAAGAAATTGAAAACTTATTTGAAAAAATAATGAAAGAAAACTTCCCGAATTTGGTGAAGGAAATAGACACACAAGTCCAGGAAGCACAGACAGTCCCAAACAAGTTGGATTCAAAGAGGAACACACCAAGACACATCATAATCAAAATATCAAAGGTTAAGATAAAGAGAGAATCTTTTTTTTTTTTTTTAATATTTTATTTATTTACTTATTTTTTGACAGGGGGGGAGAGAGGGAAAAAGAGAGGGAGGGAAGTATCAATGTGTGGTTGCCTCTCATGTGCCCCCACTAGGGACCTGGCCTGCAACCCAGGCATGTGACCTGACTAGGAATCGAACTGGTGACCCCTTGGTTCTTAGCCCATGCTCAATCCATTGAGCTACACCAGCCAGGACTAAAGAGAGAATCTTAAAAGCAGCAAGTGAAAAGCAGAGACTTACCTACAAAGGAGTACGTATAAGACTGTCAGCTGATTTCTCAAAAGAAACTTTGCAGGCAAGAAGGGACTGGCAAGAAGTATTCAAAGTCATGAAAAGCAAGGACCTACAACCTAGATTACTCTATCCAGCAAAGCAATCATTTAGAATGGAAAGGCACAGATAAAGTGCCTTCCAAGCAAGGTAAAGCTAAAGCAGTTCATCATCACTAAGCCATTTTTACAAGAAATGTTAAAGAGACTTACTTAAGAAAAATATCAAAACTATGAACATTAAAAAGGCAACAAATTCACAACTATCAACAACTAAATCTAATATATACATACATACATATGAAAACAACCAGAACAGGAACAGAATGGAGATCATTTAGGTATGGAGATCATTTAGAGGGTTATCAGCTGGGAGGGGTAAGGGGGAGAATGGGAGGAAAGGTGCAGAGTTTAAGAAGCATAATTGGTATGTACAAAATAGACGGGGGATATTAAGAATAGTAGAAATTGGAGAAGCCAAAGAACTTATATGAACGACCCATGGAAATGAACTAAGGAGTGGGATTGCTGGAGGGAAGGGGGGTACCAGGTGGAGGGGGACAAAGGGGAAAAAATTGGGACAACTGTAATAACATAATCAATAAAATATACTTTAAAAAGTGTAAGAGAAAAATCATCAAAAAGCAGAAGGTAGGAGGAGAAAGAGAACCTATGTGTCCTTTTGTTTTGTCAAGAGAGTATTACAGAATTAGAAAAACAGATAAAAAGCAAAACAAATCCAAATGAAAGTTTCATACATCAAGATCAGAGTCTTGTAAAATAAACAACTAAAACAGAGATGCTTATATAGTAACCAGTAGGAGTAGGAGGATTAACTCAAAACTTAATGAAAACACATAAAGGGAAAGAGTTAGGTGAAAAAGAATGGGACAATGGAAAGGGATGAGGTGTAGTCAGAAGTCTCACTAGTACAAAAGGCTTCATGGAAAGTGAAGAACTTCACAGAATTAGAGTTTCACGGTTAGGAATCAAGGACCTGTATGCCTGATAGATTCTTAAAATCCCTAACTAGGAAAGAAAGTAAATGAAGGAAAAAAAGAATCCACAGATTATGGCATAAAGACAAATAAAATAGAAGGTAAAATAATTTTCTTACAGTGTTTACAACAACGCAAAAGTATGTGTGTATAAATAAAACTTATACACATATATGTCATAATTCTCAGTAATTATGTTCTATCAAGGAATACTTTAAACTTTCACATTGAAGCAATGGAAGTATTTCAAGATCATAAGTTTTGTTCAATAATGGTATACACATGTATGTTTATATATACATACACATGTTTATGTGTATCTGAATACATACATACACATCTGTATCATCACAAAACAGCATGTGAGGACCTTTAGGATAGATTCTTTAAAATGTTATTTACAGAGTCAACAAAATGTTCAACTCAGTATTAGGATTAGTGGGGCAAATATGAATTTTATTAAAAAACCTCAGGAAAAAAACTCTTTAGAGTTAAGTGTAAATACAAAATGTGAAAGTGCTTTGAAGTCTCTCAAAAAAAAAGAAGCCACGCCATAAAAGAAATTAATGAACTATTTAAGAATTGCACAAAGACCTTCAATGTAAACTGTCAGCCTTATATTCTGAGAGACAGATTAGAAGAACCCATGTATGGATATGGGTTCTGGATTCAGATTTGTAAAATAGGATATTTAACCCACTAAACAAAGAAATAAGGAACAATTGGAAACTGTCACAATCACCTATTTAATATCAGTGTCTATAAATTTGAAAAAAAGCATATGGTTGAAAGAGCAGGGTAATAGAGGGCAATTCTCAAATACAGCAACCATATAATAGATCCAAAGAGAATGGAAAGCAAAGAGGAAAACCAAGACATAAAAAGGTGGTCCCCTAACCGCCTCCCTTTACCAGAAAACAGTAGCACTGAAATAACGCCTAAGAAATTTAATCTGATATCACCTAATCTACATACGAAGAAGAATTTGGATACAGGCCTGCAAAACTTAAAAGCAAACAATCAAACCATAGCTTTTCCACTTAGCACAAGATTACTGCTAACTTAAAAAAACAAAACAGAACAAAACAAATCCCATTAGACTGGAAATTCTCTTAATATGCAAAGAATACAAGTGGTTTATGACCTATACACTAGATATAAATTCAGATGTCAAAGCACATCTGATTTAATTCACAGTGATCCAAGAGGATATGACCCTCTAGCACAATATTTCTAAAACTGGGCTTATAGATTCCTAGGGGATATATTCTTAGTGTCCTATGACTGCTCCAGGAGAATTTTTAATTTTAGGTTTTTAAAGCAATAATTTGTTAAAAACTGATTTTAAAAATCTAAAATTAGGATAATCCATTTATAATACCAGTATTACTATGTAACTCCAAGAGTTGCAATGGTTGTGATTATAATCAAACTAGTACCAAACATGATCTCTATGTCTAGGACTTCATACATAGTGTGCTTGATGAGTGAAGGCCAAATGAGCGTTACATCTCATCCTAAAAGGAAATGTTTCATTGTAGTTCATATAGAGAAAGGCAGCAAGAGAACAGTTATCAGACACCTCAGAACAGAGGCTACTGACAAAGTATGTTTCAAGACAGCCAATAATAATAACCACCATTTTACCAATATTTAACTATGCCCCAGGAACTGCTGCAAGCACTTTTAATAGATCACATCAATTAATCTTCTCAATAACTATAAGAGATAGATACTATTATCTCTAATTTACAGAAAAAGAATTAAGTAACTTCCCTAAGAACATAGAATGATAAATGCTGAGACAGAATTCGAACCCTGGCACACTTACTTTACACTGCTTCTTTACCATATTTTGGTGTGAACTGAGATTCCTGGTCATCAGAACATAATCTTCTCCATACTAAATATTAGATTTATTTTTAAACTTGTAGTGTTATATATAATTTATAAATTTGTTATGGTTTAGAGTTCTTTTAAAAGCTAAGCATTAGGAGTTTAGAACTAGTTTAGGGTTTGTATATATTTTTTAAAAATAATCACAAACAGTGTAAATGAACACAGGACTTCTTAAGAAATTCTTTCACTTTAAAAGGGGTCCATATATCACTCCAGTTTCAAAAACACTGCTCGAAGACCTTTACTACTCTAGGCAGTGGTTAGGGTTCCTATGCAAAATCTTGGAACAAAGTTCATTTATGAAGCATCGAATTTCTTCCGTGGTAAATAATTTAAATCCCTTTTTCATTTGTAATACAAGGGTGGGCAAAAGTAGGTTTATAGTTGTGAGTACTTGAAACAGTTTATTCTTGTATTATTAATGCTTGTAGTATGTAAGTTTTCATAGGAACAACTGTAAACCTACTTTTGCCAATCCCTGTATTATGTCCAAAAATCTGTGTCCGTAAGAAGATAACATGACTTCAAAAAAGTCTTGCTGAGGGAAAGTTAACCGCAAGAAACAGGTTTTTTTCCCCCTGCTCGTAGTGGGAAGTGCTATGGAGAAAGAGTTTGAAAAGCTTTGCCTACATGAGAGATTTAGTTTAAATAGGGAAGAGGAAAAATTTATTCAAAACTTTCCCAAGGTCAAGTATTTTCTTTCTAAAAAAACTATTGTCTGTGGACTCCAGCTACCACTCCACTATTTTTACTCCTTCCTTTTCAACACAGAACTTTTTTAAAAAATATGTTTTATTGATTATACTATTACAGTTGTCCCATTTTTTCTCCCCTTTATCCCCCTCCACCCTGCACCTCTCCTCCATCCAGCATTCCTCGCCTTAGTTCCTGACCCCATGGGGCGTGCACATTTAAGTTCTTTGGCTTCTCCATTTCCTACTGCCTATAGTGGTTGTTCTCTATTCCTCACCTCCCAATTTCCCTTAAGCATGACTCACCCTAGACTAGCATTAGCCAGGTTACCAATAACTTCCATGTAACCAAATTCATTGCACAATTCTATGATTTTATCCTATTTCTCAACAGCATTCAACAGTTTCTCCTCCACTTAAATTTTGGTTTCCACAACTCTCTCCTAGTTTTCCTGACTTACCCGCCACTCCTTAATCTCCTTTGTTGATTTCTCTCCTTTCCTCATTTCATCTTCAATCCATCAGCAATTCTTGTCCCTTTCACTTCCGAGAGGTATTCCAAGTGCACTTCTCTCTTTCACCTACACAACCACCACCCTGGGCAAACCAATCATTTTATCTCCCCTGGTCGGCTAAAACAATCTTCTAACTAGTCTCCCCTCTTTCATTTTTGATTTATTCCCCTCACTTCATTCTCCACAGAGCTGACAGAATGATGATTTAAAAAATATAAAACACATTAAAATCCCCCCTGCTTACCACCCTTCAATGGCTTACCACAACACCTTAGAAAAAATCTAAGTTCCTGACCCTAATTCAGAGAACCTCCACGACCTGGCACCTGCCCACTTCCCTTGTTCTTTTCCCAGCAGTCTCCCCGCTCTGGATCGCAGCCATACTGGCCTCTTTCTGTCCTTTAAACAAGTCAAGCTTTTTCTCACCCAAGGTGTTCTACTAGATGTTAATTTTTCCTGAAATTCTCTGTACTCTCATCTTACACGGCTGCTTCTTAACATTTGGGTTCCGGCTCATACTTCATTACACAAGACTTTTCTGATTACCCAACTGCATGAAATCATACAGTCTTTATTACATTCTCCTATTTTAGTTCTCTGTATATGTAAAGTACATATTATTAACTAATACTTTTTGCTTTATTTGATTACTGCCCATCTTGCCCAATAGATTATAAATTCTATGAAAACAGGACCCTTAACTACCTGGTTCATCACTGTATTTCCAATACCTAAATAAATGCCTGTTACATACAGGATTCCCAATAAGTAATTGCTGAATGAGCAAATTAGTATACCTAAATCTGTAGAGTAACTATAAACTTGAGCTGGATTCCCAGCGATTTGGGGTAGGGGGTGGGGAGGAGTGAGGGATGGATCAACAAATCTCTCCCAATCCTGACCCAAGTAACTAGGGAAGCAAAAGATATTCTAGAAGGAACATGATACCTATGGCTGAGAGTACCCTAAAAATAGCATGCACTAACCACATTGCCATTAGAAAACTATAAGACTATTTTAGTGCCTACTAGACATATTCCAGACACTATTAAAGGTGCTGGTGAATAAACTGACAGCGTGACTAGCAAGCAATAGAAGGCTACTTACCCTTCTACAACTGCCAGACATAATGCTTAAATGATCTGCTTAAGGGGTGGAACAGAAGGCCTCAAGTTTACTACAATGGTTAGCAAACAAGAGTATTAAACCTGAGTGTTCTATATCTAGCTGCTTACCCATTTCTAAAATTTTGCATGCCTCATTCCAGTTTTATAAGACTATGCTATTATTTTCATGGGACATTAAGTGTTCAATTATTAGAGACTTAGCCACATAGAAAGAAGTATATACAGATGTGGATATACATCAAGAAATCGGAAATAAAATTAAACACATAAAGGGGGAAATATATAAAAAATAGAATCAATAGACCTAAACTCTCCTCTGGTAGTTCTGAGGCAGGGATCTCACAACAGTAATACAGGGGTGCATAAAAGTAGGCTTGTAATTATGACTGACATTCTTTTGAGTTAATAAAGCTATGGTAATCATCATAGCCTCCAAGTCTTTTTCCATATGAGCAACTGTAAACCTACTTTTACCCACCACTCTATATTCTTAGATTTCCAGTATCAGTGACTCCAGTATTCCCAACATCAGAGAATTTAGAGGAAATCACACTGAAAGCAAATAAGGGTTATAAATCCATGTCAAATTTGCATTTTTCTTAGAAAAGTGTAATCTATCTTTTCGGTTTGGCTTTGGTATAAGACTAGAATGTTTATGAATATGCATAACATGTGGTTGCTCCTTTGCAATGTATTTTTATTTCAGTAATAAACTCTGTATTAAAGCTCTAAAAAAACTTCAGCATTTCAAAAACAAGCAATTTTTTTATATTAGGACAAATAATACATAAAGATGAAATCATAAAATGCAGCAAGAAACATACCATTCCATAGGCCTGCTGTTGAACCCAATTGATATAATCATTCCTTATGTCTATCAATTCTTGTACTTCATGTACATAAAATTTATCATACTGTATAATCTGCCCCGTTTTCTCATTTACCTAAAAAAAAAAAAAAAAGTGTCATTAATATTAAACTTAACTAGTACCTGAGACAGGCTGAAAAATGTTTTAATAGAAAAAGGCTTGACGTTTTTTAGGTAATTTTCTCTTCCCATAAAAAATAATTTACTGAGTGCCTACTACATGCAATATACTAGTTAAGTGCTATGGAAAACAGACTGGTAACATGTGATATAAGTATTCAGCACCTGAAAATCCAGTAAAAATGAAAAGTATTTATATAATCACCAAACAGTATGAGATATGGATCATTAAAATATATATAGTATACGTAAACTAGAAACTATAAGGACTTCTGGTTGAGGATGGGACTTAAATAACAATAAGAACTGCTAATGCTTCCTGGCTGGTATGGCTCAGCTGGTTGGAGTGTTGTCCTGTAAACTGATTCCCAGGTTTGATCCATACCTAGGGCACATACCTAGGTTGCCAGTTCAGTCTTTGGTTGAGGCGCACACAAGGGGTAACTGATCAATGTTTCCCCCTCCCTCTTTCTCTCCCCCATTCCCACTCTCTAAAATCAATGAGCATGTCCTCAGGGGAGGATAAATAAATAAATAAGTACATAAGAGATACACTACATTTGCAGACTGCAAAGAGATTAACAAGACTCAACAAATACAAAAATGAATCTGACTAAGTTCTAGTTTTATAAAAAGCAGTGATATAAAAAACATATCTAGGCAACTGAATATTCCTAGATAGTTAGATATTACAGAATCACAGTTCATTTCTTTAAGAAAAATAACAGTATTACTTTTATGCAGGAAAATGCCCAAGAAAATGAATTCTGAGGTATTAAAGGGCATTACCAGGATTTTACTTTCAAATGACTCAAAGAAAAAAGAATACACACATTTATAAAGCAAATGTGACAGCATGCTAACAATGGCTGAGTCTAGAATGAAGGACACATAGGTATCTATTTTACTTGTATTTCAATGTTTCTGTAAATAGAGCAGTAAAAATTAGAGTCTGTATTTCAATACTTCTGTATATAGAATGATAAAAATGAAAGAGTGAAGTGAATGGAAAGGATTTCAAAAAGGTGTGAGGAAGAACACTCCTGGCAGAGAAAACAGCATGAACAAAAGGAGAAAAAATCTGTACACACCTGCCTCAGCTAAACCGATGGTACGAGGAGAATGCGAGGCACGAGGATCAGAGCTGGACCCAACATGCAGCCCAGCTAAACCCTGTCTAGATCAGCCATCCTCTGCCAACTTTCAGGCTGATGCAGGGCCTATTACAGTAGCAATGAGAATGCTTATTACTGCATGTCAATTAGTTTCAGCGTGTTGTGTTGCAGAACATTACTGTGCCAAAAGCTGATACTCGGGGATATAAATTTTAAAGTCAACAAGTAATAGAATCAGTGATATCTTATGCAAATTATTCTGTTGGCAGACTGAGGTATACTCAAGAATGAGTAAAGAGGCCAGTGGTAGGGAATTGAATCAGGAATTAAAGATTCAAGGTTTCTAGATAATAAGAAAGAATGTAGCCCTGATTGGTGTGGCTCAGTTCGATTCCCAGTCAAGGCACACGCCTGGGTTGCAGGCCAGGTCCCCAGTTGGGGGTGTTCGAGAGACAGCCAATCGATGTTTCTCTCGCACACAGATGTTTCTCTCCCTCTTTTTCTCTCTTCCTTCCCCTCTCTCTAAAATTAAATAAATCTAAAAATAAACAGTAAGAATGCAGAGGTCATGGTAGCTAATCGGATATAGAAAACAGGAAGAGTCAAAGACAGCTTCAAACTTTCAAGCCTGAGTAAGTGGGAAAAAATGCTGGAAGCATACACAAGCAGGAAAAGACAATCTTGGTGAGGCAGAAATGAAGGCTGGAAAGGATGAGAAATTTGTTATTAAACCATTATTTTAGGTTAAAACAATGGCAAGCCTGTCAGGTAGCTCAAAACAAAGTTTTACCTCACATAATTGAGAAATGTTTTCTTAAAGGAGACAACTAAAGCTGTGTGTGGCAGGAGGTGAGGGAGAAGTAAAGAGTGAAAAAAAGAGAGCCAAATGCAGACACTTACATGCCACATTTAGAAGAAAACAAACTACTGAAGAAATAAAGTAAGTTCATCTAACATACAAATTTTTAAAAAATGAACTAAATTTCCTATGGAGAATAACAAAAATTATTGTTTATAGTGTTTTTAAAAATCACACACATACACTAAACCAACAAAGCAGTGTTTGAAAAGAAACAAAAGGAATCACCTAGTAGAGGTACATAAATCTACCAGACAGTGCTGTGTCCAATCAGGTGCTCAATAAACACGAGATGAATGGAAGAGCAAGTAAAATGAGTAAGAGATAAGTATATAGTTCACGCTTTTAACAGCACTTTAAATTTTCACTCAATTGCAGATTTTACCTTAAAATCCACTCAGATTTTATGTTCCATTAATAAAAAAAATAGCTATCACTAAGGACCACTTACTAAGTACATGTCATGTACATTATTATCTCACTTAGTCTTTGAAACTCTATGAAACAGATACTATTATATATACACACATAAAAACATGTGAATATCTGTACATATAAATGTGTGCTATATGCAGAATACTTCATATCAGAATACATATGTAAAAACATATTTTCCCTTTATGAATAATGTTTAAGATTATGTCATCAAGTACAATCAATGCTTGATCCTGTGGCTTACTCTTGAGGATACAAATAACCCAGTTTAAGAAGCACTTATTAATAATACTGCTTTCATTTTCAAAGTTGAAACTTTATTCACTCTATTCACTGACGAAAGCAGTTTGAGCTCGTTCTTTCACTGTTTGATTAATTTGTAACTGTGAGACGAACAGGCCAGAGTAAAACTGCTATTCCAGGCTTTTCAAAGATAGTTTATATCTGGAGAACAAAACCTTGATCTTAGAACTTCTGGCCAAGATGGAGGCGTAGGTACACTTTGCCTCCTCATACAACCAAAAGGACAACGAAAATTTTAAAAACAAAAAATAACCAAAACTGTCAGAAAATCAAACTGTATGAAGTCCAACGGCCAAGGGGTTAATCATCCAGACTGGTAGGAGGGGCAGAAACTGGGGTGCAGAGAACGTGTGGCAAAGCGGCAGCTGTTGGAGCAGGCAGTCCCACACTTGCCTGTGGATAAACCAGCAGGAACAACTGGGGGGTGAGACAGACTGAGCAACCCAGGGTTCCAGCTCAGGGAAATAAAGCCTCAAAACCTCTGACTGTAAAAACCTGTGAGGGTTGAGGCAGCGGGAGGAACTCCCAGCCTCACAGGGAAAGTTCGTTGAAGAGACCCCAGAGCCCTAGAACGTACACAAACCCACCCACCCAGGAATCAGCACCAGAAGGGCCCAATTTGCTTGTGGATAGAGGAGGAAGTGACTGAAAGCCACCCCAGAGCTGATCAAGTGGCACTGTTCCCTCTCTGACCCCTCCCCCACATACACCACAACTCAATGACCTGGGTTACCCTGCCCTGGTGAACACCTAAGGGTACGCCCCTTACTACTAAGAGGTATGCTGAGACCAAAAATACAGTCCAAATGAAAGAACAGATCAAAGCTCCAGAAAAAAGAGAACTAAGCGATGAAGAGATAGCCAAACTATGAGATGCAGGGTTCACAACACTGGTAATCAGGATGCTCACAGAACTGGTTGAACATGGTCGCATAATAGAGGAAAAAATGAAGGCTATGAAAAGTGAAATAAAAAAAATGTACAGGAACCAACAGAGAAAGGAAGGGAACTGGACTCAAACCAATGGTTTGGAGCAGAAGGAAGAAATAAACATGCAACCAAAACAGAATGAAGAAACAAGAATTCAAAAAAATGGGTAGCACATCAGGAACCTCCAGGATAATTTTAAACGTTCCAACATCCAAATCACAAGGGTGAAGGAGAAGAGGAAGAGCAAGAAATTGGGAACTTATTTGAAAACATAATGGAGAACTTGCCCAATCTGGCAAAGGAAATAAGACCTCTAGGAAGTCCGGGAAGCTCAGAGAGTCCCAAAGAAGTTGGACCCAAGGAAGCACACACCAAGGCACATCATAATTACATTACTCAAGATGAAAGATAAGGAGAGAATCTTCAAAGCAGCATGAGAAAAGGAGACAGTCACCTACAAAGGAGTTACCATAACACTATCAGCTGATTTGTGAAAAGAAACCTTGCAGGCAAGAAGGGGCTGGCAAGAAGTATTCCAAGTCATGAAATGGAATCTACATCCAAGATTACTCTATCCAGCAAAGCTATCATTTAGAATGGAAGGGCAGATAAAGTGCTTCCCAGATAAGGTCAAGTTAAAGGAGTTCATCACCACCAAGTCCTTATTATATGAAATGTTCAAGGGACTTATGTAAGAAAAAGAAGTTGATAAAAAATATGAACAGTAAAATGATAACAAACTCACAACTATCAACAACCAAACCTAAAAAATCAAAAACAAAAACAAAAATGAACTAAGCAAACAACGAGAACAGGAATAGATTCACAGAAATAGAGATCACATGGAGGGCTATCAGCGGGGAGGGGGAGGAGGGGAAGTAGGGGAAAAGGTACAGGGAAGAAGCAGCATAAATTCTAGGTACAAAACAGTCAGGAAGGTTAAGAATAGTATGGGAAATGGAGAAGCCAAAGAACTTATATGTACGACCCATGGTCATGAACTAAGGTGGGGGAATGTAGGAGGAGGGTACAGGGAAGAGGATAATAAAGGGGAGAAGAAAATGGGACAACTGTAATAGCATAATCAATGAAATACATTTTTAAAAATTTAAAAAATATATATATGATTGTGAAAAAAAGCAAAATCTTGATCTTAAAGCAGGGGTCAGCAAACCACAGCCTATGGTCAAAACCCCACCTAGACTGTTGTATGTAAGTAAAGGTCACTGGAAAGCAGCCGAGCCTATCTATTCACACACGGTCTGGGGCAGAGCTGAGCTGAGTGGTTGTACAGAAACTACATGACTTGCAAATTGTAAAAATACTATTATATGGACCTTAACAGGAAAAGTTTACAAACTCGTGACCTAGCGTCTTTAGTCAAACTCTTTCTACTGAAAATGAAAATATACTCAATAATGACTCAAAAAAATGCCTTAGCTTTCCCTGCACCAATATTTATGTTCATAAATAGTCATGTACTGTATAAGAATGTTTCAGTAAGCGACAAACCACATATACAATGGCGGTCCCATAAGATTATAGGCAGATGAAAAATTCCTATCACTTAGAGACATGGTAGCCCTCATAGGTGATTACTCATGCATTGCTCACATTTATGGTGATATTGGTATAAACCTACTGTGTTGCCAGTTGTATAAAAGTATAGCACATCAATTATATATAGTAGGTAATACTTGATAATAAACAACTATATCACTGGTTTATATATTCATTATAGTATACTTTTTATCATTATTTTACAGTGCAGTCTTTCTACTTATTAAAAAAAAAAAAAAAAAAAAAAAGCCCTGGCTGGCATAGCTCAGTGGATCGAGCACAGGCTGCAAACCAAAGGGTCACTGGTTCGATTCCCAGTCAGGGCACATGCCTGGGTTGCAGGCCAGGTCCCCAGTGAGGGCCATGTGAGAGGCAACCACACATTGATGTTTCTCTCCCTCTCTTTCTCCCTTCCTTCCCTTCTGTCTAAAACTAAATAAATAAAATCTTTAAAAAATAAATAAATTTTTTTAAAAAGTTGGCTGTAAAACAGCAAGCCTGCTATATATATCAGCAGTAACCTCATATGAGAACCAAAAAAAAAAAAAACCACCCAGAATTTACTTATAAAAAAGAGTATATTCATCTTACACATTTAAACTTCAGTCACCTTTAAAGTACTCTCCATTTGATGCAATACACCTATGAAGCAGTTTTCTCCACTGCTCAAAACAGTTTTTGAACTTGTCAATTTTGATGTCTTTTAGTGCTTCTGCCATTTTTTTTTTCACCTCTTCCATATCAGCAAAACATTTCCCTTTGAGGACTTTTCTCATTTGGGAAAACAAAAAAAAGTGGCTCAGGATGAGATTGGATGAACAAGGGTGGGGCACAGAGGTCTTGACATTTTTGATCAAAAACTGCTGAACACTCAGCATGGTGTGGGCAAGTGCACTAGTAAATCACCCATCATGAAATGGGTGGATATGCTGAAAGAGTCTTCCAAAAAAAAAATTCACTGAAGCCAAACACATCCTCTCACAATGCCAGATGGTACACTGGTACAGATGAGTTCTTAGAACACTTACCTACTGAGAGAAGCCTGCAATAGAAGGGGCTCACCCTCCAGAAAATTAATTCCAGGATCTCTTTTGCGTCCCCCCTCATACATTTCCAGCTTACCCCATCTCTTGATTGTACCACAGCCTCTTGTGCTTTAATTTAATCTCATGTTGTTTTGTACAACAGCAGGCTGAACAGGCTTGCAGCCTAGGAGTAACAGACTATAGGCCAACTAGCCTAGGTATGTAGTAGGCTATTCCATCTAGGTTTGTTAAGTGCCATCCACGATTTTCACACAATGACCAAATCGCCCAACAATGCACTACTCAGAATGTATCCCCTTCATTAAGCAGCATATGACTTTATACACACTACCTTTTTATCACATCAGACTCTTAAAATGTAGTGACATTTGTAGAAAATGATTCATATCCCCCTGACCACTGATATACATTTTTCTTTATTTTAAATATTTTAGATTTAAAAATGTAAACTGCAGTTTCTTTCACCAACAGCAACCAGTGTTTGTATTCTATATACCCTGCAAATAGGTTTTTGAAAAGAAATACTAAGTTAGAATAAAAATTAACAATTCAGAAACCACGTTTGGTTCAGGAACAGACAAAGTGCAGTCAAACTTAGACCAGGGGGAATATTATGGCTGTTAATTCAGTCACAGTGATTTAACAACTAAAGAGAAAATCAGTTAACAATGCTGTAAAAATAGAGAAATTAGATACTGAACAGAAGATCAATCCAGCAGACCTGTGTATACAGATTTACATATAAAAATCAACACTTTTAAAATATATATAAAAATACATTTGTATAGTAGATGTGACATTTTATCCAGGGAGCCTTCCTTAAGTCTGAGTTATGTGCCCTCCTATGTGTTCTCATGGCACCCTTCATTTTCCTTAATCTAGCACTTACCAATCTATAGTATAAACACTTATTTGCTTCTATGTATACAACCGCTCTAAATTTATATTCTTAAAAAGAAATCACACCTTTTACTTATCCCTGCATCCCTAATGTCTAATACAATGATCAGCACATAGTAGGCACTCAATAAATATTTGTAAAATGAATTAAAGAAGAAATCACATGGTAGTTCAAAATAACCTGTACATTCAGTATACTGACTGCGATGGACAAAATAAAATTATGTTTGGTCATAATACTTTTATCTCACATTTTAATTACAGTTTAGCATTCTAATTTATAAACCTCACTTCAAAGGTGGTAGGTATATGGTAAGGAGAGATGTGTGTCTTATCTGTATGGTTTATTGAAGGGTTCCTGGAAAAATAATTTTTGAAAAATCACTCATTTAGAAGATTAACATGATATGCCACAATTAGACTAGACAGGTAAAGTAAGTCTTTTTGTTAGAAATATCAGTATCTCTATAATGTACTGTGTGAAAACTCAGAAACTACTAAATAACCCAATTACTCACCAGTAAACTCATTTATCTGGTAATACATTCATTCCTGACAGCAGGTACCAAGGCTATCTTTCTTATGCCATTTGGAGCATTGGATATGATTTTTAATCAAAAGCTTTGCAAAGAACATGGCATAGGGAGGAACAAGTCATCCATATATCCCAAAATAATTAGGAAACACAGTGTAGTTTTCTAGTTCCCAATCCTGCTCTAGGGTCAGGTCAAGAAGGAAACCATTTGAGGAAACTTCTCCTATTTCTTAACCATAGAGTAGAGAGAATGAATATATATACTTGTCAGCTATAAATGTTTTTGAAAAAACAAGTTTCTGATAAGCAATGTGGGTTTCACTTAAGATGAAAACAAATCACCCCTAATAGTTAATTTCCAAGAGTATTTACTAATGGCAGATTAGGACCAAGGAAAGTTTTCTCCAAAATAGGGGGTAGAAGAAAGATAAGTGACAGCTCTAAGAACTCTCAGTAAGAGATGCTTAAGAAATTGGTATCATTATCACCCGCTTTTAAGTATGTAACAATTTCAAACAAGGCTCTAATTTTTTATACAAACCAAATGAATCAAGTCCAAAGTAGAAGTTTCCTATCCAATTGGTAGTAATGATGGTAACAAAAACCACTGCTATATGAAAGTATAGTAATTACATATACTGTGTAATTTAAGTAATACATCAATCATGGGAAACTATAAGGCCAGTACTTTAATCCTTATTCTATAGATAATTCTCTATTTGCATATGTGATAAAGAGAAAGACTTATTCAAAATTATAGAGGATAGGGAACAGCACAAATGGGGTTAGAAACATGATCTTTTGACAATACTATCAACTATTCTGGAAATATGAACCACTAGATTTGGGGGAATAAAATAAAGGCGAACCCCCTGTTAAAGATATTATATTACTGTATCTGCCAATACAAAAGTACATTGGAAGCCTCAGGATTTTGGAAGTAGACTTGGATTTGTATTTCAACTCTGCTACTTACAGATTTTTAACCTTTGACGTTCAGATGAAGGAACAAAATATCAACCATACAGAGTTAAAAAAGTTAAATGACGAATATATGTAAAGTGCTCACATGAATTAATATACAAAGGATAGTCTAATCCTGGTCACTGTTAAGATTCTTTTCCCTTTTAGCTAGTGAAAACTTAGGAGTATAGTATATAGCATGGCTCTATCAAAAAAGTCTCTGAAGATGGAACCCTGTAAGGGTTATTCTTCAGTGGAGATTGAGGCTTCTGAGCTGCGCAGAGAAATTAAAAATTACTTGCTCTGATAAGGCATGGAGGGATATCAACAGGGGAGTGGGAGAGAGGAGGAAAAAAGTACAGAGAGTAAGTAGCATATGTGGTGGGTAGAAAACAGACGGGGGAGGTTAAGAATAGTATAGGAAATGTAAAAGCCAAAGAACTTACGAGTACAACCCATGGACAAAAACT